>PVJO010015009.1:0-46307 GCA_004026905.1 Hystrix cristata
AAGCTATCAACCCAGACCTTTTGTATCCTTCTATTTTGAGACAGGGTCTCTCATAAGTCACTAAATGGCCGAGCTAGGCTTGAACTTAACAAGCCTCCTGCCTCAGCTTTCCAGAGTTCTGGGTTTACATGTGTGCACCATCACACCCAGCTCTCTTGTAGTGGGCTGAGAGCCAACCCGCCACCTGTACCTTCTAGCCCACTTCTCAGGCCACTCTTATTTGCCCAGATCTGCTTTGCTTGTCACAAATCAGAAGATAAAAGTCCAATTTTACAGAAGACCAAGGAAGGCACAGATTTCATAACTGTTTTAAAAATGGTCCCCACAGAAATTCTTCACCAAGAAGGCTCCTTTTGTGCCTTTAAAAATGTGTTTCCTTCAAGAAGCAGCTTGTCAGGAGTTGCCCACGGTACAACATGGGGAAGCTCTGTGTTCAGCAGGTTCCCAATGGTACTCGGAAAGAAATGGGGTCATCACATGCTGGTTAATCCCACGGGCCCAGCTGAACATCTTGGATCCACCTTGGAGCCATGAAGTGAGAGAGGGGCCTAGGCAGGCATGTCAGGAGGGGCTAACTCCTCAAAGGACACACAATGACCTTACCCTCCCTCACTGCCTTCTATGGCTCCTGCCCACGCAAAAAATCAGGGTGGAAAAAGATGCTACACCATGAGGCATACCCACTCCTGAGCACACCAGCCCCTTTACACAATGCTGCAGACTGGCCTTCTGCAGTACCCGGGTCACATGTCACTGCGTCAGCCATGGTTAACATTTTCTCAGGCATGTGTGGGGTGCTAAGTCCTGACGGTGGGGCAGAGAGGTACCAGATGCGTGACAGCCTCAGCTGTCCCTCGGGCTTAGAGAGGTCAAGGTAAAAACTGTCTCCTGGTCACTAGAGGATTCCACGGGCCCCAAATCCTCCCACACAGGTAGGCAGAACACAGCCTAGGGTTCTGAGCTAACTTAGGCGGGGGAAGAGGGCCTCGGCCAACTCTGCCTATTCTGTTACAGAGTGCCCTCCCCCTGCCGTTCATAAATGAGATACTGTATAGGCAGTCAGCTTGTGTTTTCCGTGCTTGAAATAATCTTCAAAGCCTCTGCAAAGTGGTATTTTCATGCCAATGTTAATCTAAACAAAATATTACTAGAAAATGTTGTAGAAAACCTATGTATTCTCCTTTCAAAACAGGAAGCTGAATACCACTTAGTATTTTCTAATTTCCCCACAAGAAACATATCACCTACGCAATTAAGAAAAAATGTTTTATGAACAGACTTTTACAATTTTTCTTCCTTTCAAAACGCCATGGGTTGTAAGCACAAGGCCCTGAGTTTGATCCCCAGCACCAAACAAAACAAAACAAAACAAAACAAAACAAAACAAAAAAAACGCCATGGGTCTCCCAAGACCTAATCCTATGGCCAGAAATGCCCCCCGTCATTAACTGGCTCCCCTAAAGGACCGTCAGTCACATTTCCCACAACAGCAGGCTCAGAGACCGGCACTGCCCAGGAATAAGTAACTCTAGACACATTAATGTCAAATTTTCTTTAAAAAGGTAAATGAAGCAGGAGAAAGTATTCTAATAATATACTTTAATGAAGGTTTTTTTATTAAAATCTTCAACACATAATATAAAAATTATACCTGAGTCTACATTCTGTTTCATACTGTCTCTGAAATCAAATATGTATTTTATACTTACAACACATCTCAATGTGGATGCTCAATTTTCACTGTAAATACTGAAACTGTATGCAGATGTCATGAAATTTTCAGTTGAAAAAGTAGGTTTCAGCTAGGTGTGATGGCGCATGCCTGTAATCTCAGCTGCTTGGGAGGCTGAGGCAAGAGGATCACAACTTGAAGGCCAGCCTGGGCAACTTAGCAAGACTGTCTCAAAATAAAATTTGAGGGGGTGGTGCTGCAGATGTAGCTCAGTAGTACAGCAACTGTCTACCATGCATGAAGCCTTGAGTTTAAGCCTCAGTACAGAAAGAAATTTTTTTTTCCTATTCCCAAGGTGTTTCAAATATACTCAAAAACACTTTCCTATACCTGGATTAAGTATCAATTTTTAAATTCGAATTAACTAAAATGAATTCTCTTCTGCACACACACGAGCCACAACTCAAGGCCCTGTCTACTGCATGTGGCTAGAGGCTGCCCAACAGCAATGACAGGGACTTGGCGGCCGGTGAGTTCCCCTGTGCCCCTGCCCTTCCCAAGGACAGCCTGGCAATGTGTCCCGAGGCTGCCGCAGTGGTCGGGCTGCAGGGCAACCGGCCAAGCCCTCGGTCTAGCTGGGACGTGAGGAGGGTGCCAACTAGAGGACCCTCCTGCCAGCGCCTGGAACAGAAAGCCGCTGTGGAGGCTGCAGCCTGGGCACCTGGTCCCACCCTCGCTGGCTGCTGCAAGGGGCAGCCCAGCGCTGTGCTCTCAGATCTGCCAAGGAAGAGGGGTGAGCCTGGTGGGTGGCAACCTCAGCAGGCTGGCCCCAAGACTCTCTGCAGAGCATGCAGTGGGGGTGGGGATGCAATGTAGGCACAGGAGGATGGATTCTGCACCCCTTTCCTGTCTTCTCTTCTCCCTTTTAGGTAGATTTATTTTCAGATCCTCATATAAGATGCTGGGGAAATCCTAGACTTTTCTTTTCATGAAGAAAATGGACTAACTGCAACCTGGAATGGCCCATTGATAGTTAATTGCTTTTCACAAACCTCCTAAAACAAAAAGAGGTCAGAGGAGGGTGTGTTTGGACCCTGCAGAGGCAGCTTGAATTCCTTGGAGAAGCAGAGCTGGAAAGCATTTTCTAACATAAAAGGGGGAATTGCCCATCTAACACTATCCAGGCTTCAAATCCAAAATCTAGTATCTCATCAATCCCCCAGGACCAAGTAGATGGGGCAGAACACACCGGGAGGGGAGAGGCCAGGGCTCTTCCCGGAAGCTTCTCTCAGCCCAGCCCAAGGTGGGTCCCAGGACAGCATATCTCTGCACTTGGAGTCAACAGACCCAGCACACTGCCCTGCCTGGGATTCCAGGCTTCCTGACCTTGACCTGCAGGAAGGTGGGGGTGGGCAGTGCAGGATGGCCTTGATCTCAAGGCCTGTAGCACCAGCTCTCCATAGTCGTCAGCAGGTCAAGTTCTAAGAACAAACCAAAGAGCAAGCCAAAAACCAATGTGGTGGCACACACCTGTAAGCCCAACTACTTGGGAGGCTGAGACAGGAAGATTGCAAATTTGAGGCCAGCCTGGACAACTAAGACAGATCTTGTCTCAAAATAAAAAAGACCAGAGTATAGTGGTGTAGTTCAATGTTAAAGTGCTTGCCTAGCATCATTAGGCCCTGGGTCAATCAATATCCAGTACGGCAAAGAAGGCAAACCAAGTGGATACTTAATGTATGCACTGTTAAATGCGTATTTAATAGAGGAGGAAAACATCTCAAAGGAGATAGACCAGAATGTTCTTTATTAGAGTGACTGGGACCAAGTTTTCGCAGTTTTCTAGACTCTGTAATGTGTTCATATCATGTGAAATTAAAACAATTTAGCCCCTATGCCATGGTTCCCAGGACAAATAACCATAGTCAGAGGCATCTAGCTAGCAGGCAGGCGAGTTGGTGAACTCATGTGAGCTGTCATGGTGAACATGATAGGCCCGCTACCAGAAAAAATTACCCATCCTTTCCTAAGATAGTTCACACACATCCAAAATGACAAATGAGGTGGATTACCACTTTTAAAAACATTAACGATATGCCCATCAGGAAACACAGAGCCTGGGTCAGCTGGGAGAACAGATACTGGCCCAGAGAACCCAGTGGTCCTGTGACAAGGGACAGGGCAAAGGCACTGAGGGAAGGGAGCTCCCGCCACACTGAAGGCTTAAAGGCAGAGGCCCGGGCATCCTGGGGAAGGACCACCCACTGCCTGAGGAGCAAGGGCCTCCTGGAAAGCCTTCATATCCAGCCAGACCCAGCTACTGCCCCCAGCCACCCAAAAAGGCCTATTCTCTGTGCAGGTGGGAGAAAGAAGCTTAAGGTCCTAAAAATGATTCAAGATTATACATAGCGGAGGTTAGCATTGATTCCCACTGGAAACAGGGACTGCTGGATCAAGATGATTTCATGAAAAATGGGAAGAAATCCTTTCCCCCTTAAATGAAACTGAAGCTCAGTATTTTATCAGGAAGGCCAAAATAAATGCTGCTGCTGAAGGCCATGGAATGACCCTCCATGGGGGTCTGTATGGGAGCTGTCACGGCCAAGTCCAAGAGGGAAATCTTGGAAAAGTTACAGAGGCAGCCAGGAGGAGGAGGGAGGCTGATGGCTGCCAAGGAGACCAGGATGGTTCAGGCAGCGAAATCAATCTTCCACAAGAGACAAAATAAAACCACAAAGAACGCTGCTGTTGACCCACACACACCCTCAGAATCAAGACTAAAAAGCAGAACCACGAGTGATGTCAGGTTTGTGGGAGCAGCCAGCACACTTTTGGGTCTGGTCTGGGTTCCGATATTCAAAAGACACACCCTGGGCTGGGGATTTAGCTCGTGGTTAGAGTGCTTGCCTAGCAAGCACAAGGCCCTGAGTTTGATCCCTGGCACCAAAAAAAATTAATTAAAAACAGGTAAATAAATAAATAAATAAATAAATAAGTAAGACACACCTTGTATGCTCAGTCAGGGGGTGCGTGTGGGGGGGGATATGTGGGTGTGTGTTTGGGCAGGCAGCAAGTCAAGCCTTGGTTATGCAAACCAGCCCCGCCCCCAAACTCCGTGCTCTGCATTTCTGACCAAGGCTGCTCCTTCCTACACATCCCTGCCACTATCTGCCACTTGCCCCCATCAGCTCAGCTAAAAGGCCAACCCTGATGCCCAGAATCAGCTAAGTTCCTCTCTCCCTGAACTCCCAATGTTGCATCTGCCCACTTCTGTGGCGCTTCTCACATTTTACTTGTGATTCAACTCTACACTCAGTGGCAGCCAAAGCTGTTAACAGTGACAGTTGGGAAAATTAGACAAGAAAATATTCCTCACAATTTGTATTGAGTAAGGTTTTAGAAACCTCTTTTGTGTAGGAAATGTCTTCTTTCTTTTTCCATACTGACAAGAAACAAAATCCTAAAAACCGAACTGCTTTGCTTTGTGACGGTGAAGGTGGCAGCTTCCTCAGCTGAGTCACTTCCTGTGCCTTGAAACCTGGAAAAATCTGACACTGTATTCCTTCAGCCTCACAGCTTGTAAGCTGTTAGCAAAAGTTAAAAAACTTTCAAAGTGGGAGGGAAAGAAAGGAGTAACTTAGAATCTGTTTTATGATTTTCCATTAAAACTCATGCAAGTAGAAAAAACGAATATAAATTTAAAGGAAATATTTCAAAGTGAGTTTGCAATGCTGGTTTGAAGGCACTATGCTTTCTGACTGCAAAAATCCCAAATGTGATCGTTTTACGAACAAACTGCAAAACAAGGTTAATTATAACTTCCCATACTACAAAAGTGACTTCCAGCAGGAAAGATCCCGCATGTGCTCAAAAACCTACTGTGGTGCTCTGTAAGAAGAGACATCTAGATCCCACACGATAACCTCTTTAGAAACTACACAAGGCTAGCTGTGGTGCAGCAGGTGAAGCGCACGGGGGGCCCAGGAGACATCTGCAGCCAGCGGGAGTATCCAGGACCCTCTGCAGACACCACAGTACTAATGCTCAGACTGTCTACCATCGCTCCTCCCTATGACGTGTCTCAGAACCTCTCGCCTGGCCAAGAGGGTTCCCTGAATATACTTCAACAACTCACTGGCTAAACAAAAACTGCCCAACGACATGGCGCTGGCAACCAACCCACCCACCTAGCTCAAGCTTCCTACCTAGAAACACCCTGCCCCAGAGCGGTACCTCTCTCTCTCTCCCCCAACACAGCCAGGACAACAATCAACAGCACGTCCAGCTGGGGGACCTACAGCTCAGTGTTGGTAAGGGGGTTTCATGGCAGGATCCACAGCAAGGGTGAGCTTGTCCCATAGCATGCTGTCTCCAGGTAGCCAAAACCAGGGCATCTTTCGCACCTGACACCTGCCTCACACCTTCAATCCTGACTCATGACATTTGCGACCTGCCACCCCGGCCTAGCCAATCCCATCTCCTACAGTACCAGCCCTTCTGAGGGCAGCAGGATCTTGACCCCAAAACCAAGAGCCACGGTCCTCTTTTCTGGGAATGTTACACCCAGGAACACAACTTTCTAAGTTAGCTACTGAGAAGAAAGGAAAGCAATGGTTTATCCTGGACACCCGCTTAAAGCCCAGCACAGGAGGCCACGTGCTTATAATTCCACCTGGCCAGGGCCCCTCCAGCTCCTCCACAGCCCCTCTGACTGGGGCAGGGGACTCTGGCAAAATCAGCGGGTAATGAAGTGCTTTCATCGGGCTGGGGATTTAGCTCAGTGATTAGAGTGCTTGCCTTGCAAGCACAAGGTCCTGAGTTCGATCCCCGGCACCACAAAAAAAAAAAAAAAAAGATGAAGTGCTTTCATCTTAAGAGCCTGCCATGAAAGCTGCCGACAGACTCAATCCATCTGTTCTGCCTCATTTCAATTAATCTGGGGATCCCCAGGGCCTGAAACCAGTTCCAACTGCACGAGCCCAGGGGCGCTGGGTCCCAGTGTCCTCAGGACACTTCCTAGTTGTCTGTCCTACTGGTTGTGTTCACAGAAACAGATATACACCCATTCTTGGTCACAGAAAGGAAAGACAAATTATTTCCTCTGAGCTGAGCTGAACAAGAACTGTGGGGAAGCAGCACCCGGAAACCCCAAGGCCACCCCTTGAGCGAGGGCGAAGCCACCTAGGGCACCTCTGCCTTTAACTGCTCCGTGACCTCTGAGCCTCACCCTCATCTGTGACTGGGACTGGGACTCCACGGTATCTAAGGAGCTTTGGCTTCTGCAGGAGGAGGCAGAGGGGCTAGAAAAGGACAGGCTGGTGTTGAAGGGAGCATGGCACTTCTCTGTGCCTTAGGAGCCCCAGTGCCAGCTCTGACAGGCAGCAAGTGCCACACGTCCAGGAAGAACCCAGGGGAACCAACAGAAACAGGCTGCAAAGGTACTAGGAGCCCCCAGGAGCACCTGCCCCGTGTGACACCCGTGACTGCTCGATGCGCAGATGACTTATCCGATGCCAGCCAGCACCTGGTCTGAGCCTCTGGACCAAGGACCATGGCAAGAGTGATGGGGGCACCCCAGAGGCAGAGGCCAGGCATGGCAGGGCGTGTGTCCTCTGAAACGAACTTCTACCACACACCAGGTCACTGGCAGCCAGAGTTGGAGCTTAGGGACCAAAGTCTGCAATGCTACCATCAGCAACCACGGGGGTGGGGTGGGGGCTACAGGTCCCAGGGTAGGCCAGCAGGGGGACATTCATGGTACACACAGCCCAGCCAACAGGAGAGCACCATGGGGAATGTAAGAGCCTCATGGATTACAAGGAGATGGCTGCCTGGGTGAGGAAGCCAGGTCCAGGGCTCTGTACCACGCCACAGAAACCTTCATTCCATGGTGTTTCCTGGGACCCACAACACATGCCAGGGCTATGCTCCAGGGGTGTGTAGAGTATGGAGGGTACTTAGACTAAGGATTGGGCCAGGAGATGGGAGGGGAAGGAGGCCTAAGAGAGTCCCATCCTCAAAGTTCAAGATCTGGGTGGCCCTGTGCTCTGTACCTGCCTAAATAACCCCTCCAGGCTAAAGCAACACAGTCAGTGCTGAGGTTGATGCGAGCAGCCCGATTTCATGGCAGTGGGGGATCTGACAGCTATAGTCCAGTTGCTGTAGAGTCTCTTTGAGCTCTGGAAAAGCCAAAGTTTCTGCTGATGGGTGGGTAAGGGAAGGACAGAGCTGGTGTGGCCAGAGTGCAGCTGGGAGTGGAGGGGCTTCCCCTGCCCAGCTCCTGGAAGCAATGCTGGTTTTGCCCTCCAGGCAGAAGGTAGCTCCAAGTGACTGCCTGGCTGGCACCTCTGCCCTGGGCATGCCCAGCAGCCAGGTTGGTGGGAATGGGATGCCTCCTCACCCATCCAGGGCAGGGCTGGGAACCCACAACGGCACCCCGCCCTTACTTCCTCACTCCTGGGGTGCAAGTTGGAGCAAGAGTGGTAGTGTGTGCCCAGGAGCCTCCACCAGAGGTGGCAGCTCAAACCACACGGCTTGCTAGGACCTGAGAGGGCAGGATAGACAGGCAGGGGAGCCCAGCCAGCCCACCACCCCAAGCCACAGCCTGAACCCAGGCCCTACCTCGTGAGCACCACAGACTGGACCGATGCAGACCCCACACCTAGTGTCCCGGAGAAGGGGTCTGCTCCTAGCAGAAGGGGTCTGCTCCTAACAGAAGGGCTACCTTTCAGTTCACGTATGCCACCAGGTGTCCCAAGCACTGCTGGGGGTCAGACTGTGTGCTTGTCTGGAGACTGTCAGAGACAAGAGTGACAACACCTGCAACGAGGCACCCAGCATGTCACTGTGGGCCTGTCCTCCCCTCGGGGAGCTCAGCCTGGGAGGGGTCTGAGTTGGAGTGGGAGTGCCAGAGAGGGGGACTCCAGAGAGGCTCTGCTGTGGTTTGGATATGGTATGTGTCCCCCAAGGGTTCACAGTCCCCAGGGTGGCAGTGTTAGGAAATTTTACAAGGTGAGGCTCAGTGGGAGATGATTAGGGGAGGGGCACTGCCCTCGGAAAAGATTATATGCTTCTTAAAGGACTCTCATTACTTCCCTCCAGGGTGGGGTTATTATAAAAAGCATGAGCCTGACCTCTGAATCGCTCTTGCTTCCCGTCCTATCATGCGCCTCTTCTGCCAAACCTATGGGGCTGCCTGATCTTGGGCCTCCACCTCAAAAAAACGTGAGCTGAATAGACCTCTTTTCTCCACCAAGGATCGAGACTCCAGTATTTTGTCACAACAGAAAACAGACAAATACAGGCTCCCAGGAGGAGGTGGCCCCGAAATGACTTGGAAAGCATGAGAAGCAGATGCCGTGCAGGCAGATGTACACTGTATGGGCTGAGCTGGGTGCAGAGGAGGTGGAAAGAAAGGCGCCGCGGGAAGCAGAAGGGGCCCTCCACCTCGTGTCTCTTAATGCAAATGCTAGATTGACCCACTCTCTCCACAGTCCCAGGGAGATGACTAAGAACCAGATTTGCGCAGCATCTCTGCTCAGGAAGTGGCCCATCTGTGACTGCAGTGGCTCTGGAGTCTACCAGGCTGGCTGCACCACTGGCCTGTCACTGCTGGGTCTCAGCTTCAGCCCCCCGAGGCAGCCAGGTAGGCACGCATCATGGCCAACCCACAGGCGACCAAGCGCTGTGGCTGGCGAGTGATCAGGCCCCAGAAGGCACTGGCAGGACCTGGGTGCTGCTCACCTTGTGCTAAGGGGCTACACATGCTTTCTCTCCTGTGTCAACTTCCTGCAGCTCCACAGCGGGCAAAGGCAGAGCCTTCAGCCCCAGACAATGAAGCCCACAAAGGAAGACAGTGCACAGCTACTTGTGCCAGGTTTGGGGGTCCACTCCAGAGGCCCAGACACATGGAAATCCTCCCAGATCCCTTTTTCTTCTCCATCACCCCAGCCCCAGGACGAAGGAAGAAGGCCTAAAAAGGAGCATCTGCTGGCACTTTCTTCTCTCTTCTCCCCTGGAGCAACGGGAAACACACACCCATGCACATGCACACGTGAGCGCACGCACACACACACACACGTCTGCCTCTTGCACTATGGGGGAGGTTTCTGCTCTCCAGGGCTCGTGGACACAGGACTCACACTGAGGACTGTGGGGTCATCCAGGCTCAGAGGGGAGTAGGCACAGCTCACCAGGATGCCTGCTTGGCACTCTGGCTGACTCTGGGCCGAGATGAACGAATAGCATAGGCTGGAGAGAAGCAGGGAGCGCTGCAGGATGCAAAGGGAGGGAGGGAGCTGGTGGTCCTCCAGGTGGGTGAGCAAGCAGGGAGGGACAACGGCCCGGCAGGCGCACACTATAAACCGCCCTCTTCTCACTCAGAGTCTGCAGCAACACCACAGATTTCTTCCAGAAAGCAAGGAGCTGGTTCCATCACCGAGAATTTATCCTCTATCAGGAAACTAGGAAAGCAACTCAAGATATAGCTTATCCGAAGAGGAGGAAGGTAAAGAGATGACAAGTTTCTTGAGTAAAGTATCTCAGCAGGAAGTGAAATCTTAACAGATGTTATTAACTTCAGGGGCCCCCAGCTAGGCTGGGGGGATGAGCAGGGGTTAGCGGTGACTCAACAGCCAGTCTGTCCTCTGTCCTACAACATCCACCTGCAGGCCCTACCCAGCGCCTTCCTCTACCCCTCTGGTGGCAACAACCACTTCTTTGTCAGGGAGCCCAGGCCTTCCTTTCATCCACAGCTGAGTGCAACCTGCATTCCTGCTTACTGGGAACCTCAGAGGCCCAAGGCAGGTGCTGCGGTGAGCTCGCCTGCTGGACCACTGCAGACACCACTGACTGCCAGCTAAATAGGACTGGCAGCAGGGAGAAAGGTCTTGTGAAGAGAGGCCTCAGGACCTTGAACAAAACACACCCAGCCCGTCTACGGTGCAAAGGATGCTATTTTGAACAGTGCTAAATCAGAGGGCCTAATAAACCAGAAGATGAGCCACGTGATTTGTATCATCGTACTTAGTCCTAACTCTGGCAGGCAGAACCAGTTAGGTCATGACCTACCCACTAATGCAAGGTCCAACTGACCCACAGGTATTTCTGACGGCTCACCGTGCTATAATGAATGAAGGCGCTCACGTGGTAAATAAATATACGGCATGTGTATGTGCTATGAAGTCCTATGTGAGTGAGCACAAAATAAAGCTGAAAAGACAATAAAGCACAACTTTTGGGACAATCGTGATAGACACAAAGCTATCCTGGTACTGGGTCAGAGAGGGCCCTCGATGAAAGGAGAGTTGACCCAAGTGCAGGAAGGGTGTGAACCAGGTGTAGAGTCAGAATTAGAGCTGTATCAGTTACGTTTCTAGAGTCTGTGGTTTTCAAGAGAGCAGATTTAATACAGGACATTTACAAGTTATAACATTCACTCATAAGCCAAATGCAGGAAGAGTACCGAATGTCTATGCACCGGAGACCTAAAAGAGCCACTCAAGGGCTGGGAGCCCACAGCACTGTCCCACGTACGTCCGTGTCTGCAGATGATGACTGAAGAAATCTTTACTGAAAGCAGGATATGATGCTCACAGCAGAGATGAAGACCAGAACTCACCCGAAGCAGCAACAGCAAGGCCCCAAGCTCCTTCAAGGAGAACAGCTGAGTCCCCTTCAGGAGAACCAGCTGCAGAAGAGCATCTCCTGAGAAACAGCCCATAACTATCTTCTGCTCCTGTTTTCCTTTATGTTGTGTCAGCAACACTCCTCAGCTGGATCCTCTATGCCCAGAATCACACCAGCTCAGTCCAGCTGGGCATTCTGGCTCACGCTGACCACAATAATAAGTCCACCACAAGAGCATTACAGGCAGAGGGAAGAACAGCTGGTGGCCCAGGTGTTTCTAACTGTCCAGCAGTGTCTCCGTGGGTTACTGGGGTCCGATGACCTCTCTAAAGCCCCAAGAGGCACACAAGAAGCTCCCCCAGGAGCAGGGGTTACAACGAAGGTTTAGGACTGAGTTCCAGGCACAGGTAGCTGATAGTGGCTATCTAGAGTGCTGTGTGGGGAAGAATTCTGAGCTCAGAGGCAGAGTCCAAGGTATGACTAGTGAGGTCTGTCTGAACCACGAGCTAAAATATGGTGGCATTTATTTATGGAACCCGATGTGAAAGGCATCGTAAAGTGTACATGGTATCAAATACTAAGGCGATGTGGAAAGAGACAGGTATTTCTCTTCACTGGGCACAAAGCGATGGAGTTATCTTCTTCTGCTAAGTCAGCCTTACTTTCCCAGGATGGAGCCCCACTATCTTGCTCCCCACAGCTTCCCAGGGCCTAGCACAACAAGGAGGCTCAGCTGCCATTTGTCAGACAAACTTCAGGCTTAATGTGTAAGCATACTCAGGGCCTGAAGGCGCATCTTGTGCCCAAAGAGCACACGACGACAGTCCGTGCCCCCTACCCCAGCACGGCAGCAGGTGAGCTCCTCTAGCCAAAAGAAGATGCGGAAGACTAGACTCCACACACCAGCTGAGCGCTGCCTACCGCCAGGCTCTGGTCCAACAGGCTGCAGTTTGCACCCTTCCTGCTGCGTTCAGCAGGGCCAGTGAGTCACTGTGCCCACCGTATAGAGGAATACACTGAGATGCGGACGATGAGGATCACAAGCTGGCACTGCAAATCTGGATCTCCCACCCCTGGCTTCTCGGTGTGCTTCGTGAGAAGAGGCTTGAGCAGTGAGGGGCCAGCCTGCAGCCCGAATGTGTAGAAAGAAGGGACCCACAGAGCTGGCAAGTGGACAGGTCCCCGTAAGAGCAGTGGCCAGGAAAGGCCTCGCCGGTCACTCAAGGCTGATGTCCCCACGAAAGGTGGATGATAAGCAAGCCAGACTTCCCTCCCACAGCAAGGATGCACTGTGCTCCCAGAGGCCCCCAAGCCTAAACTGACTCTTAGGGCAGTGGCACATCAAGCTCAATGTGGGGCTCCTCGTTGCATCTGCCTTCCCAGTGTCAGTCCAGCTTCTGAGCTTTATATAACACCTCAGTTTTTTTGTGGTTTTTTTTTTGTGTGTGTGTGGGGAATGAATCGAAAATCTTGCCACTGAGCTACATCTCCAGGCTTTTTTTTTTTTAAACGGGATCTTGCTAAGTGTCTAAATTGCTCAGGTTGGGCTCGAACTTGCAACTCTCCTGACTCAGCCTTCCAGTGTGCCAAGATTATACACCACCACACCTCATCATTCATGTCTTCTTTCATTGAACAAGTACTTCCTAAGTCTTAAACGATATGAGGCAGTGCACTAGGAGCCAGGATAAGATGGTGGGTGAAGGAGACAGGGTCTTTGCCCTCTGGGAACTCAGATGGAACTCATGGTATTTATCATCTGGCAAGCAGCACTGGGATCAAAGCCCTGGTGAGACACTGGGGCAGGTGGGTGTGACGCTAAGAGAAGAGCAAGTGCTGGAGGCTCGCACAGGTCACCTGAGCCAGCTCCCACTGGGAAGCAGGCAGAAGAGCCACAGAAGCGTGGGCAGTGCTCTCCTGGGCAGCACCTTCCCACCAAGCCAGCCACAGGGCGTAGGCTACAACGCTGGCCCAGTCCCCATGGGACTGCCCACAGATGCCCCAGGCCTGCCAAGATGGGAAGGGCTTTCTGTCCAACAGTCACACTGCTGAGGCGCTCATGGCCGATCCGTGGTCTGCATTCCAAAGTGACCGCAGCTGCCCAGCCACCCAGAGCCAAGAAGGCAAGGCCTGAGCCAGACAGCCCCAGCACTACACACCGACGGCTCTCACCCTGTGTCCACTGAGACACTGTTCTGAGCAGAGGGAAGGTAAAGACAAACAGAAGCCATGACAGAGCACCCCTACCTCCAACTGTCTGTCCTGAGCTCTCTCTAGGGAGCAGAGGGACAGTGGCCAGAGGGCTGGCAGTATCAGGCCAGGAAGGGGTGACTGTTATGGGAACCCACATATGGCGATGAGTTTTCCCTCTGAGGTAGAGCTCCAACCTCGTAGACTGCTGTGAAGATGACAGTTCATGCTGGGCACAGTCCCGACGGTATACCCCACGCCACCTGACCACAAGGGCAGCAGCAGGTGTTGAGTGTTACCTCACTCAGAGAGCAAGGGAGGGGCTGGGGATTTAGCTCAGTGATGAGGGTGCTTGTCTTGCAAGCACGAGGCCCTGAGTTCGATCCCCGGCACCACAAAAAAAAAAAAAAAAAGAAAGAAAGAAAAAGAAATGAGAGCAAGGGAAATTCAGAGGGTCAAGTGACATGCCAGGGTCACCCGAGAGTGGGTAGAACATGGGTTCTAAGATCCTGGGACTGCAGGTCTCTTGCTAAAAAGAAATGGTCCTAAAAAGTCTAGAAGTCAACTCAAAATCCTGCTGCCTTTGAAATCCACAGGATTTGTGGTACAATCATTACACTTCCAGCAATGCTAAGAATGGGGAGGCGGGCTACATAATCCATCACTGAGAATTATGCTCAACTGTGAGTAATGAAGACCTAAAAGATAGTAACTCTCGAGTTTCTGAGAAGACAGGCAGACCAACCTACTATGAGAGCCCATGCCTGGGGTGTCGGGCCCCATGCTCTTTTGGTCTTGTCCCTCCATGCAGGCTGGAGCCCCAGCCACCATACTGCACTGCAGGCAGCAGGAGGAGGAAGAGGAAGAGATACAGTTGCTACCTTCCTAGCAAGGCATCCCAGAAGGAGGGGCAATGCCACTACTTACACCTTGCCACATGGCCACCTGGCTGCTGGGAGACTGGGGTTGGACAGGAAGGGCAGCGTGGGCACAAGACCGGGCAGCATTCCGCCTCCAGAGGAGCCAGAGCCTGACCTCTGGCCTTGTAGGGATTACCATCTCGTAAGAAAGACATGCACATGTGGAGATGATTAGTGGGTGAGGCCATTTATAATGAGGCACTAATTGTGTGACACAGATAGGAAACAAGTAGTTAAAGAAAAGTAAAACCACAAGCAGGCTGAGGTCACAACAGCCAGCAGGCATGGTAGAAGACGGAGACCTGAGCTGGATGGACAGGTGGTGACCGGACAGAAGCAAGGGAGAGTAACTATGGAAACTCAGACTCCACCCCAACCCCCAGCCAGCACTGGGCAGTCACAGCCTTTCCTAAAACCAACCAGGGGAGGGAGGTGTTGGGCCTGATATGCACAGAAGTGGGTTGATTACCCAGCATAATCCTTGGCTTCTGACACTCATCTTTGGTCCATACAAGGCCCACTCTCACTGTACCACCTTCTGCAATGTAATAATCACCTGCAAACCCTCCTCCCCAAACAAAGGCCAGGACCCTGGCAGCAGCCCACAGCTAACCAGATGGCCACCACTCACCTCCTCCCACTCAATACCACAACCTGCCTCGAAAGTGCATATTCCCTGCCCTCTTTTTCATATAGTTTTACTGCATCTGTGAATATTCCTAGACAGTAAATCTGTTTTACTTCTTTTAACCTTAGAACACAGGACTTGTGCTGTGTGGGATGTGTGGGAGCATGCTATTTTTACCTAATATTTATGTATGGTTAGAATTCATCTACAGACTGCATGCTACTGTAGTTAATCTGCTTGGACAGCTGGATAATATTCCATTGTGTGGTCGCGTCTCAGCGTATTCATCCACTCTCCACTGACGGGCATCTGGGCTGGGTCCAGGTTTTGTTACTGCACACACAAGGGCAGAGAACATTCTTGCAACAGTCTCCCAGCACCCCTATACAGAGTTTCTCTCGGGCGGGCACCCGGGAACAAAATGCACGGAGCTCCTGGGTACGCGGGCGCTGAACTTCGGGTGTGAATGCCAGCCTGTTTCTCCAGTGTGCGTATCAGCCTGCGCTCCCACTGGCAGCAGATGAGAAACTTGGGACATGCTGGCTTGATCCCTCCAAAGCCCCTTGTGTCAGAGGAGCACACAAACCCATCGAGACCCAGCACCACAGACTTGTGCAGAAGAGCAGGGTTTTGACCCTCTACCAATCTGACTCTAAAACCCTGTGCTCCTGCCATCCATGTGCCCACCAGACAGGGCAAGAAACTCGAGGCAGCTCTTGTCCGAGGGGGTAGCTCTGCCAAGAGAAGATGACACTGCTGTCAGAGTGTTATATCGAGGTGGACACCTACACAGGGTCAAGTTCAGAGTCAAAACAGATACTCCCAGACCAGTCTCTATAGGACCAGGCCTCAGTCCACCAGAGCAGCCAGCGAATGGGCCCACAGATGCGGATGTGCAAAGAGGAGCTCGCTCCATCCTCAGTGTCTGGCCTCATGAGCATCCTCACAGCAAGTCCCAGAGCAAGAAGGCGATAGGGGTCAAAAAGAATGGCCGCCAGCCGGAGCCAGCCCCACCCTTCAGCCTGGCACCTGCTCCCCTGGATGGCTGTAGGCACCAGACAGCTGGCAGCCACGGCCTCGCACGGCCAGGCCTGGCACCTACATCCGGTGCTGGGCCTCCTGCTGGCGTTCCTGACTCAGCTCCATGCCAGGGTGTCTGCTTGAAGCCACTGAAGAAAATCTGAACTCTTTGTCCTTGAGAAGGTAAGTTCCCGGGACAGGGTCCACCCTGAGAACAGGATGAGAACATCTCAGTCAAGGTGAAAAGGTTTGGGGCTGAACACAGGGCCACTCAGCTATGATACCTGGTGGGATTTCAAAACGGAGTGCTGCTGTTGGGGTCCAGACAGCCCCACGGTGAGGCCCTCTGGGGTGGGATCCCACAAGGACGCTTCTTCTGGGGCCTCACCTTCCAGCCTCTGGGGTGGGGTCTGCAGACAGTCTTTATACACAGACGCTCAACGAATGTTTGTCCAATAAAAACAAAAATAAATAACAAAACTCATGTTACTATTTATACAAGAGCATAAATAACCTTTGTAAAACTGTCAATGACAAGATGCCAAGCATCCTGGGTTTTCTGGAAATACTGCAGATTTTCCAAAAGCATTAATTACATCAAGGGGCTGGGGAGGAGGCAAAGGCATAGAACAGAGAGATGGTGCAGGAGTCAGACCTGTACCTCTAACAGATAAATCAGTGTGACGGTGTCGAAAAGGTTCTAGCAGAATGTTACATGCTTTATGAACATTTTTATTGTAAAAAAATTACAAATGTAAACATGAAGAGCGACAAGGGCACAATTAGCCCTCATATACTCATCCCTCCAAATTCAACCATGAGGAGGAGTCGCTTTGTCCATTTTTGTCCCTTTGTTGTAAAACAAAGGATGTTAAAGCAAATACCAGCATTCCTCCTCTCCATCAGAATACACCTCCAAAGAATACTGGCATTTTCTTACATGACCACAATTGTATGCTTTAAAAAAAATCTCCCCCATGTGCTTCCTAAATTGAAGGCCTCTCTAAATGTTTGGGGGCCAGCCCAGAAGTGAGGGGGTGGGGTGCAGGGAGAGGAAAGGGCCAGAGTAGAGCGAGGATACAGAATTCCAGGCAGTAGAAGCTGCAGCCTAAGGGACAGCTGTGATCTTCGCGCCCCTTGCAGGTTTATTTTGTCCCTTCTGTGACTACGAGCTGGGGCCACTGGTCCCGGATGAAGCCAGAGGGCTCTCAATGCAGCCCACCCATCCCATGCCAAGGGGGAGTAACACTGCTGGTAGGAAGAAAAAAAAAAAAATCAAGCAGCTCTTCCAAGTGCCAAGCTGCCTCCCCTTCCACAAGGAAAATGAGCTACGGACCAAAGGGTGTGTGCTGGGATCGCCCCTTAGTGTACCTCCCAGAGAAGCTTTGGGTGGGCAGCAGTGAAAGGTGCAGGGGTTCCCCACAGGACACTGAGTCTCCAGTCCCCGCCTGGTATCTAAGGGGACTATGAACTACCAGATGGGGGACAAACTCTCAATCACAAACAACCAGAGCAGAGCGCTGGGGTCGCAGCAGGTACGACCCACCAGCCAGCAAACATTTATCTTTTGGGCATAGCATTTTCCCCTTTGGTGTAAAACGACAAATTTTAAAGCAAACTGGAGCATCTTGTGTCATTCCACCCCTCCACCAAATGCACCTCCAAAAAACACTGGCATTTTCTTACAAGACCAAAATTACATGCTTTAAAATTGTTTTTCCTACATGCATCATAAAATGAGGGCTGCTGTATGTGTCTGGAGACCAGCCCAGGGTGGACGGGGCCCACAGGATTGTACATTCCTCCTGCTGCTAAAGAAAAGTGCTTTAAAACCTGGCACATTAAGGGAGTGCAGGCGGCAGCTTTTACAACTTTTTCTGCCCCAGGTGCCCAGTGTGGCTGCAAGATGCTGAAGGGCGACAGCAGAACTGTCTTCCATGCCAGCAGGGTCTCTCTGGCAAGACCCAGCCTCCTCTCCGAAATTGGAGCTGGTCTCCCTGCCTCCTTTCATGGTACATTTTCTCACCAGCCCATTTCATCAGTGTCAGTCTGACATTTTGTCCTAGGGGTTTAACACTCTCTCTTTTTATTTTTTTATTTCAATACTAAGGATTGGACCCAGAGCCCCTGTTGTTATAGTTTTTATTAGTACATGTTTGCAGTACACACTGATTACATTCATCATGGGGAGTTGGTACCTGTACATAACATATTTTAATGTTTTTTTAATGTCCCCTTCTCCCCTCCCCCATCTCTTGGTCCCCTTACCATTTACAAAAGATCTATCTTCCTGTTTCCTATTATTTTGCTCTTTAAATTATTTACACTTTAAGTTTCTCATATAAAAGAAACCATGTGATATTTAAGCTTGTGTCTGATTTATTTCACTTAACATTGTTGTCTCAAGGTGCATCCATCTTTTGACAAATAACTCAAATCTATCCTTATTTATACCAGGGCCTTTTGGGGGGGGTGGGGCACAGGGTCTTATTAAGTCCCTGGGCTGGGCTCTAATTTGTAATCCTCCTGCCTCAGCCTCCCAGAATGCTGGGATTACAAGTGTGCACTTGGCACCTGACCCTGACTAAACAGTTCTTTAATGTAGGACAACGGAGCACTGGGTTGAGGGTCAGCAGCTTGGGTTCTACTTTCAGACCCAGTATTAAACACAGAAATGAGCCACAAGTTCCGCAGGCTTCAGTTTGTCATCTATACAAAAAGACACCCCACACAACAGGTTTGGAAAGCTACTCTCCTCCCCCCTGCCTACATGACAGGCATCACTAAATGATTAAGCACTTTTTTTTCCCATAGATCAAGGTTGAAGCCTCATAACCAAGCCACAACTAATCAATCTGCACCCAAGATAAGGCCTATTTGTCACTCCCTGGAGGAGATGGTCTCTAAGTGCCACACAACACAGCACGCACAGAAGACTATGCGCCGAGAAGGAACACAGGGAACCCAGCTCCTGTGATCTGGACTCTGAGCTGGGCGATCTTCGTCAGATGGAAGGTTCTCCAAATGAAGGCCCTGACCAGGCTGCTCACCCTCAAGCTCAGCCTCTGCTTTCCTGAGTCCTGGGCTCCTCGGGACCCAGGGCTGGGCTGGCCCACAGCGAGTCCTGTGCAGCCAGCCAGCAAGGAGGGAGAGACAACTGGAGAGGGTGGGGATAAGACTACACCTGACTCCAGCCAGAGATGCGGCACAAGTGCAAGAAGACCCTGGGACCTCACAGACTACATGGCCTCCTACAGAAAAGTCAAGGGAGACCACAACAGGCTTGGGCTCAATTACACCCTCTAAACCCAACCCGCACGCCAGTTTTTGTTTTGTTTTGAGTTTGTTTTTGCGGTGCTGGGGATTAAATCCAGGGCCTCACACATGCTAGACAAGTACTCTATTACTGAGCTATATCCCCAGCCCTCACATGCCATTTTCTAAGCCCTACTTTATCTCCACTTGGGGCACATGGCATCATCCCACAGTGCCTCTTTAACCACAAGTGGCACAGGCTCCAGAAGTACATCAGGCTCTGGGCTGTGACCTCTGCCCTGGTCACTGAGGAGCCATCACTGCCCCAGAGCCTGCACATGAGAACCCTCCACCAGGAGGAGGCCCTTAGCCCTGACACCACTGGAGTCCACCCTCCTACAGTGCCCTGGAGGCCACGGTGGTCCTCTTTCCTGGCAGCCTCCTCCTCAAGGCAGACAGAGGCTCCTGAGCTCCGGGGCCCGTTCTTAGCACCTTCCAGCCCAGGGCCTCTGCAGACTGGGAGCAGGGGAAGCTGCTCCAGTCGGGGGTCGGCAGAGTCGCTCCTCGAATCTCAAAACAGCTCATCCCCAGGCTGGCCAGACTCCAGTGGGTGATCTGGTCAGGAGTCAGGGGCCCAGAAGGGCCAGGCATGACTGGCTTTGTCCCTTCCCTGTCCAACTGCAGGGCTTTGATTCAGCCCCACCTCCCTAGCACCCAAGAAGGGGGGCTCCTCCCTCATTCTGTCAGGGCACTGGAGTGTAGAGACAGCAGGAGGCAAAGGCGAGGGCAAGAAGGGAGGAGCCTGGAGCACTCTGCCTCCTCGGAGGTAACTTATTAACTGTCCATCCCTCTCAGCTGAGGATATTCCACTGAGCTATCAGTTTACTTTGCAAAACCAGTTTTCCCCCCCTTAAGAATGGTGTGAGGCTTGGAGAATGACAGTGGGAAACCAGACACCCCTGGGAACAGCTCCCTTCTTGGGGAAATAGAGCGCTGGGAAAAGACACAAGTGCTGCTGCAGGTTATAAACCATTTTATTGTCCGATGCGTGCTGGGACAGGGAGCCTGGTCTCCCATGGAGAAGACTTAGCACTGTAATGTGATAGCATCAAAAGAGATGAGGCCAGTCCTTCTCACTGTGAGACAGAACAAATTTATCGGTGTAAACTTTTCCAGGGATGGTGATGCTATGAAACCTGCAGAAAGGCAGAGTCCCTCTATTTCCACAGTGAAGGCCAATTCAGTGCCTTGCATGAGGAGCCAGCCTTCAGGGTACCACGCCTGAGTACCACAGCACACTGTGCGTCCTGGAAGACAGTCTGAGAGTTTTGCACCTGGATACCAAGGGAATGAGTACTAGTAAGACTGAAGAGAGTGAGTGACCCCATCAAAATTAAAGCCAGGAGGATCATCCAGATCTCCTGAAGAGCAGAGGCCATGATTTTGACTGCTGCACTATGAACAGGCACGTGGAGGACGGGGCGGCCCATCTGTCCCCCAAGCACACACCTTATTCTCCCCAAGGTCTCCCCCACTCGAGGTTTCTCCATGGAACTGATGTAGCTGGTAAACTGGCCGCCCAGGGGTACTAACAAGCAACATGCTGGACTCTGGGCCCTAAGTCCTCACTTCCCTCCCTCCCTGGTCACACACAGCCCAGGGAGGACCCAGCCCCACCAGTGCACACCTGTAATCCCAGCTACTCCAGAGGCTAAGGAAGGAAGATCACAAGTTTGAGGCCAGCCCAGATAAACTGCAAGAACCTGTCTCAAAATAAAAGTAAAATGAAAAGGGGTGGGAATGTAGTTCAGTGGTAGAGCACCCCTGGGTTTAATGCCTAGTACTACAAAAATGAATGAATGAATGAATGAATGAATGAATGAATCCAGGCAGCAGACCCAGGTCTGGGCCATGTGTAACTAACATGCACACACACACACTCGCATGGTGCTCACAGCCTATCATCATCGTAATTTCTTTTTTTTTTTTTTTGCTTTTTTTTGTCATCTTGATTTCTGACACCCCTCTGGTTCCCAACCAATGGCCAATCTAGGGACTAATGTGAGTGTTTTCTGCCCTTGCAGCCTGTGTGGTACATTTTAGACTTTCCATGATGCCCACAACACAATGTAGTATATGACTGTCCAAATGGAAGGGAAGTCTGACTCCCCAGGGGCTGGCACCCTTCCTCCTCATGTCCAGTGAGACGATCTCAGCGCTCTGCTGTTACAGGCTACAAACCAGTCTAGGCTCATCGCGTCCAGGAGCTTGGAGCCAACCACATCATCCCTCTCAGGGAAGGAAGCCAGAACCCACTACAACGGGCAGGTTCTGGGCATTCCCTAGATCAAAGGCAGCAATGGCAGTGACTGCTAATGAGTATTTTAAATATTTGGATTTAGCTGGGGGTGGAGGCACACACCTTAACCCCAGCATTCTAAGAGGCTGAGACAGGAGGATTACAAGTTCAAGCCCAGCCTGGGCAACTCAGCAAGACCCTGTCTCAAAATAAAAAAGGGCTGGGGGTGTAGTTCAGTGTCAAGAACCTGGGTTCAATCCCCTGTACTATACACACACATATATGTGCATAAAACATATACACTTACTTTTTTTATTCTCTATCCAATCTTGTTGCGATTCCCATTTTATAAGCAAGGATTTTAAGGCACAAAAATGTGGAGCAACTAGCCCACAGTGATACATCCAAAATGCATGGCCTCTCACTCAAGGACTGGCTGGAGGAAAAAAGCAAATCACAGGGTTCTGGGTGCGCACTGCCCATGCAAACAGAACTGAACCCCTGTATGGAACCGCAGCAGTGGAGTTCCGATCCTGGAGCAGGTGTGGGCATTATATCACTGAACCTCTAGGGGTTGCCACAAAGCAGGCCTAGCATAGCAGATGGAGAGAGGACCTTCTGAGAAGCAGCCAGAGGAGATGAATGATGGTGGGCTAGGGGCACCCACAGCCCTGCCAAGGCTGAGCCCAGGAGGGGCACAAGGGGACCTGCCACGTGCTGCTGACTCTGGATGGCTGAATCTTCAAAGAAAAGACACTTACACCACCAGGACCAGGAGCAGCACACTCACCTAGGAGAAAACCCCGAGGTCTGCAACCTGAGGGCATCTCAGCCTCAGGAAGACACAGGGCAAGCCGGCTGCTGTGCTGACATGGCAAGCACCTGGAGGCCAGGCGTGCACATCTCCGGCTTTCACACCTCTGTGAGCTGCTGGATGGGCTATTGAGATGATCAGGTGAGGAAAGCCAGTGTCCAACCCACATGACCTAGCAAACTGGCTCAGATAATGATTATGCTCTGCAGCATCTTGTTCCAAAGGCCCAGCCACCTCTACAGCACCCATGGCAAGAACCAGACAAAATCACACTCAGGAAGGTGCTGACAGCTACAACCTGAGCCATCTCTTTCCACCTTCCCCGAACCTCCAGGTAAAAATGCAAGCTGAGAAACCTGAAGTCTCATTCCCGTCCTGGAGAACGATCCAGGAAATGGACCCACGCTGGTCCTCCCAGGCCACCTGTCCACAAGAAGTCAACAGCAATCCCTGGCCGCCCTGGTGACTCTGCACAGCACAGGGCTTTATGTGGCCTCTGGAGGATTCCCAGCTGATACTTGAGAGTGAAACGAAACAAGGAAGAGAGGCTGCAACCTGAGGTCTGCACTCAGCTGCCGGCTGCCTTTATGTCGCTGACCGGATGGAGGAAAATCACGACCTGCAGTTCTGTTTTCCCATGTGCTAAATGAGGAGTGGGTTGGACAAGACTGGTGGTTCTCAGTCCTGGCTGCACTTCAGAGTCAGTTAATGAGAGACATCAAAGACAGCTCTTCTGAAACGCTCAGGGCCCAGCCCACCCAGGCCCAGAAGCCAGCCTCTCACTCCATGGGGAGGGGTCCTGCCACTGGCTGGGAATGAGAGCCACCCCACTAGTCTACACTGTTCCTTCTGGCTTGAACACACAGCCACACCTCAGCAGGGCTTATGAAACAGCCCCTGTGTACCACTAGAGTCTTAGAAATGTGAAAGAACATTTACCAAATCCCAGGGATATCCCAACTGTTCTTGGCTAGAAAGAGAGAACCAGGGTGTGAAATGGCCAGACTTTAGTCATCTCTGTCACCTCTCACACACCCAGTTCCGCTATTCCTCTGCTATCTATCTTTATTTTGCCATGCTATAGGTCAAACCCAGGTCTTCACACATCCTGGGCAAACCCTCTACCACTGGAGCTATACCCCAGTGGCTCATCCCAGCCAGCCATCAACTCAAGAGTGTGACCTCCACCAAACCCTTACACGTGTGTAAAGTAGGGGATCAGGCCTGTAGCTCAGGGCTACCTTAGTCCAGCTCCCCAGTGCCCCTGACACGTACCCACCATCTGGGCCAGAGGCAGGCACCAGGCAATGCCTGCCCCACATCCAGGCAAAAGTGCCCACCTGATAAGGGCTCTTGATCCTGGCTGACAGCCCCACTTTTCCTGGGCGACACCCACCTTGAAGACAGAAGAACTGGGTCTGCTGTTCGGGGTTTAACTCAGACACAGTAAGTGCTCAAAGTGATGTAAATAAGAAACACACATGGCACACCGTCAGTCATGTGTGAAACACAGAAAATGACTAAAAAAAGCAGCAAAACACATGGCTTTCCCACTAAATAAAGACAGATCTGTTCTCACAGTGGCTGCACCTCAGAAGCACATTGGGGAGGGCTGTCAGCTCCTCCCCTCGGGACCCATGAAAAGGATCTCCCCGGTATTAATAGCTCTCAGCTGTCCGGCGAAAGCCATGGAGGGTGGAAGCCAAGAGCTGCAGATTCCTGTCCCAGGGAAGGGTCAAGGCTCGGCAGGACACTCAACTATGAGCCACTTTAACATGCCGCGATGGCAGGGTAGTGAGTATTAGTCTTCTCTCTTTCCACATACAGCTTCCGTCATTTAGGTGATAAAAACAGAAGGTGAAAAATTAAGCATCTGCGTTCCTGATTTTGCTCAACTGAAGGCAGGACATGGGTCTAGGTGCCGGACCAGCACCAGACCGAGTACACTCAAGGTACGAGGGCGCATCTGTCCTCCCCATGGGCCAAATCAGTTCATTCTAAGCCTGGCAGAGCCCTGAAGGCCCAGGAGCTAAAGGTCCAGTGGCATGGGGCAGACAGAGGCTGTGTGAGGGAAACATGGCCAATCGACCTGCCCTGTGCCCTTCCGACCTCGACTCCACCCTCCTCCTGGCCCCCTGGGACTCCCAACCAACTTCTCCTCTAGATGGGATTCCAAGTTCAAAGCCGAAGCCACTGACCCAGACCAAAAGGCTGCGAGCGGAGAGGGATGCTTCCATGCCTGACAGGTTAATCCTGGTTTGATTTAAACATGAACTTCTAAAAAGTCTTCCTACCCAGGACGATCCATCATCCACAGGAAGATCCTGGCCGCTGGCCCTTGAGATTAATTGCTTTGAGGTAGAAAAATCTCTGACTCCACGTGAAAAGAAAGGAGAAAGGGAAAGCCATGCTGGCCGGTCCGCCCCACCAGCCACACTTCCTCACCCTCGCAGTGGGCAGAGGTGCACATGCGCGCAGCTGGGGCCAGGGCTTCAAGCCCCCGATGGGTAATGCCATACACATTATTATGAGATGCCCATTTTACTCCCTCAAAAAATATTCCAGCAGCATCTGGCACACAGCCGTGTGTTCCACAAAAACCTTCTATCCTCTTAATTTATGCTTCTGACATCTCTACCTCATTATCAGACTAGAGAGGGTAGGGACCGTCTCCCTCAGCATAACACCCACAGTGGGCCACATGCTCTGTGCTAAACGGAGGAAACAAGTTGGCCTGGCAGGGACACTCCTACTCATCAAAGCCTCTGACCAGGGTGTGATGCTGAATGCTGATGTTCGCATGCATCCCCAACAGTCCCCATGAAAATTTAAACCCTGAGGCAACAGTGTGGAGAGGTGGGGTCAGGATAACCAGAGCTGGGCACGGTGGCTGGGGAACTTATCCAGACCACATCTAGAAAGAAAATAATAACGTTTTGCTGGACACAATGGCACAGGCCTGTAATGCCAGCACTCAGGAGGCTGAGGCAGGAGGATCACCGCAAGTTTGAGGCCAGCCTGGGCCACATAGTCAGTTCAGGACCAACCTGAACTACGCAGCAAGACCCTACCTCAAAATTAATCTAAATAAATAAATGAATAAATAAATGGGCTGGGGATGTAGCTCAGAGCTCCCTGGGTTTAAATCCCAGGACCAAAATGGGGCAAGGGGGCAGTGATCAGGCCATGAGGACTCTGCTCTCTTGAACAGGAGCGGGCCAGTTATATTGGGACTGGGCTCCCTCTTCCTTCCCTCCCTCCTCTGCTATGCCTTCTGCTATGTGAAACACAAAAACAAGGCCAGATGCAGCCCCGTGATCTTGGACTCACTAACCTCCAAAGCCATGAGTCAAACTAACTTCAATTGTTCATAAATTACCTGGTCTGTAGCACTCCACTGTAGCAGCACTGACTGGATGGAGACACAGGTTCCCAAGGTGCCCACCCACCCGACCTCTCAATTTTCTAACTGGCTGTTCTGAATCAGCCCTGCTGGACACCAGGAAGCCAAGCTCACGGCCAACCAACATCTCCTCTTGGTGAGGCATCTAAGTCACCTTCCAGGTACCCTGCAAGAAGCCGAATGCTGGCCTCATGAATTACAGGATACCCAGAGCCTAAATGAGTACTAAAAAAAAAATCAAAATCAACAGGTTCCCAAAGCCCAGACTTCAAGGTAGATACACCTTGCTTCCTCTGCCTGGGTCCTATCACCATCAGAGACAAAGCTGGGAGAACAGGGCCTCCAGAAAAAAAGGATGAGGTCAGTCCTTGGGCTCAGACACTTGCTGTTTCAGATTCTGGGCTTTGTCAAGGTTACCAGGCACTCCAGTTTCTCTGAACTTCTGTCTCCACATCTCTGAGGCATCAATAAAAGCCACCCTGTGAAGGTGAAGACTGAAGAAGGGTGTATCAAGACCCGAGCAGCAGCCCCCTAAGGCCTACCACTACCTTCACAATGGTGGCCACAGCCTGGAATGTTCTGGAAGCCCCCCCGGAGCTGGGCCACTCACTAGGCACCCATGTTCCAGGATTCATGTAAGACCCTGGGGACACAGATTATTGTCAATTCTTTTAGTTTACCATCCATCATCCTTACAATACAAACCTACTTGCTGGGGGAAAAAAAAAAATCCTAACTGGGTTCTTTCCATTTGTTTTTGAATTGTGGATAACACAAAACTTAACATTTAACCTTTCCATGTACTGCTCATGGCATTTCACACATGCATGCTGCTGTGAGGCCATCCCTACCCACCATCTCCAGAATTTTTGGTCTTGCGAAAATGAACCTGTACCCCAGAAAATGTAACTGCTTGGGTTCTTTGCTTCTTAAAAATTAGATGGGGGCTGAGGATTTAGCTCAGTGGTTAGAATGCTTGCCTTGTGAGCACAAGGCCCTGAGTTTGATCCCCAGCACCAAAAAAAAAAAAAAAAGATGATTTCTAAAAGCAGGGAGCATCCTAAAAGATCCAAAGTTAAATTTTCCTGAGCACACTATATTCTTTTTTTCTTTTTAGCTCTACTCTGTAATTTAAAGCCTAGTTATCCGTTCACACTCTCTAAACTCTTCCAACCAATCTGAGCAACCCTTGGATCTAGAGGTCACACCACGACTTCCTCTCCTAGCTCCTCCCAGCCGCTCCTCAACCGCTGGGGTCTCTCCGGGTGCCAACTACCACAGGGCCACAGCGACAGCGGACTCCAGGTGACCCTATCCCCTGCCAACCTGGCCATGTCCAGGAGACGTACCCAGTATTCAGGCCCAGGAACTTACATAACCTGCAAGTTCTAGGGTCAGATCTTCTACTGCAGCTCCCACAAATCCCAATCCAATAAATCTGGAGGTGGGGGTCGGTTACAGATGTGGAACTCCGAGGTCCTGACAGGGCAAAACCTCAATTACTCAGAACAAAGAAGAAAGACAGCTTCCCTGATCACATTCCAATCACTTTCTGATAAGAACACTGCTTGAAGGACATCAAAAGGTTTGTCAAAGTGGCTTTGCCTTTAGAAATTGCTGCATCCCACCTTTTGAACCTCAGGATTGATAAAAGACCCAGAGTCTCAATACAAAGAGGCATAAAGAGCAGGAGCATCTTAGAGTCCACGCCAGCCCAGCACAGACACCCGCCCCGGGGACTTCTCAGGCTGGCCCTGCAGTCCAGGGCCAGGGAGGGTGGCTGCTGGCCAAGTGACTGCTACTTGGAAAGCATCAGCTCAGGGCATCCAGGCCGAGTTAGCAAGTGCAAGCAGGCTCCAGAGTTCCTGCCCTTGGGACACAGAGAGAGCAAGTGGGAGCTGAGAGGTGTGATGACAGCGATAATGAAAACCATTAGCTCACAGGCAGAGGGTGGGTGGAGCGTCAGTCAGTAATCAGCTCCTACGTACCACTACTCACTGGCACCAGCTCCACAGGCAGTGGGGAGCAGGCTAAGCATCTCTCTCAGAATTACCAACATCCAGGGAGCTGAGTCCAGCTATCACCGCCACTGGACAAAGAAGGAAAGAGTTTGGGGGAGGTGCCCTGGTCACACCCCTGTCTCTCAGCCTGAGCCTCAGGAGTTCTGGGGATTCCCAGTTGCTGCAGAGGAAATAAGGAGCCCTGCGGGGAGGGGGTGGTACAGCCAGCAGCCTGTGGTTCCCTACACCACTGATGGGTGGGTCATTTCCTGAGGCCCCCTTGGGGTACAGGGCCCAAAGGTCATATGAAGCAGAGGCAGCTCGACCAAAGTTTACGTCTCCAAGGAAGAAACTGTGAAGGGAGGACAGGAAAGGAAAGAGTGACAGGTCCATGCTGCTCTACCTTCCCAGGTGGCCCATGCCTCAGCCCCCATCTGGTCCCTGCATGGAAAACCACTTTTATACACTGCCCCAGAAGGTCGCCAGGACAGCCCAAGGTCACCAGAAACCACCAACTCTTCTTTCCTTTGCCATCTCAAGCCTGGGGTACCCACATCTGCAGCACATGAAAACTTCAATTTTGCAAGCACTGTCTATAAAATTCAAATGCCACAAATCTTCACCCCCAAAATGGGGATCTACAAGTCTAATTTAGCCCCCCCGAAAAAAGCCCAAACTGCTTTCACCTTCCATGACTGTGCAACCTCAATTTATAGGATGTAAAGTTATACCTGCTATGAGAGCAGGAGTTGAGCCTATTTGGTTCCAAAGGTTTGGAAAGAAGGTGTTTCTGTTTTTGTGTGTGTGTGTTGTTTTGTTTTTTAATTTTAAGGACATTAAGCCTTAAAAAAGCTCAGGGGAGCCAAGCTGGTAAGACAAAGTTGAAAACAATCAATTTAATTTCCACCCCCCAGTAACTGAGCCTCTGGTAGCTGCCATATGGCATTTCCATCAACAAAGCCAACAGCACAAAAAAAGCCTGAAAAGCCTGCAGGTCACAGATTGGTGTGAAAACAGCACAGCACTAAGAAAAGGGGTTCAAAGCCTGGGGCGGGGGTGTGCCGCCACATCTCCTGAGCACTCAAGTCTGAGTCCCCCGCTGTGGAGGGGAAGGTGAGTAAGTCAGGCCTGGGTCCTCCAATTATTCAGCAGTGTAGGAAGGGCAACAGGTCAGGCCCTTTGTAGGGTCACTGTGGCCTACAGCTAGGATGCCGGCCCACAGAGGCCCACAGTGATAGAGTCTTCCCTGAATGAGATGACTCTGAATTATTTACTCCACCAAGTGGCAGCTTATACACTTACACATCATGTCATTAACACGCTGAAGGCAGATGTGTCTCTGTGCTGGTGTGGTAAGAAACAAGCAGAAAAAGGTGTCTGTTTCACCTGAGTCTCATTATGTGGCTTTCACTCAGGAGACAGCGTGTGAGATGAAAAGATCACACAGGAGAAAAACATGCAGGGCAAGAGACAAGCACACGTGTGCACACATATTCCATTAATCCAAATGTAACAGAGCAGGCTGCCCTTAGAAGGGGCCTTTGATAATCCGCTAAGCACTAAATGAACTGAAGGAAGCATGCCGGCCCTGAGGCAGGCCTGCCCACCACCCCCTTGCAGGGCTGCTGAGCCTCGGCCTCATTAAGCCCTCCTACCACCTCCCAGGTGGGCACTGAGAACATTCCCACCGTCAGATAAAAAGGCCTCTCAAAGCTAAGTAGCTGGCCTGGGCCACAAACCCAAGGAGTGAACTCGGAGGAACCCAGAGCGTGACCCTGAGCTATGCCCACAGTCAGCCTGGGACACGAGCCCGCACTGACTCCAGAAACTTGTTATTTCATCTGAGCCTCCCAACAACCCATAAGGTAATTATTACTCACACTTTACAGGTGAGGCTAAATGATACACCCGAAGTCACCCTCCTAGGAATAGTGACACATGAGTTTCTAGACCCACGGACAACTTAAATGACCCAAGCTGACAGTGGAGTACAGCTCTCCCCCGTGGTTGCTGTCCCATCTACCATCTTGTCCTTTGTCCCCTGGCTTCACCTTCCTGCCCATCCAGGTCACCAGGGTGGCTAACTTCGAGCCCTCCGCTGAGACCACCTGTGTCACTAGGGCAGAGGCAGCCCGTGGAGGGCCCCGGAGGCTTCTCTCTGGCGGCCCTGCACCCATGTCCGCTCTCAGAAAACACCTCTATTTTTAGGCCGCCAACCCTCAACCCCTAACCTGCTGAAAACCCAAACTCAACCCAAAAGACCTCTTACAGTGTACACTTGGCAGCCTCATCCCTTAACATTCCTTCAAAATATCACTCCAAGCTGGGATATCGAGGGTGCAGACCTCTCCACAGGCCTTGATGAACCCACCAACTAAGACAAGCATGTCCTTATCATTACAACCCGCCATTCCTCTCCTTACTGCAAAAATAAGACCGAAATGATCTCAGAAAGGAGCGAGACCTTGAATGTCGCAGCAAAGCAGCAGAAAATCTGTCTTTCCAAAAGGAACAGACAGTTGAGTAACAAAAACTGTTATTAGCCCTGGATGTGCGCCATGCACCCGGACAGTTTATGAGCAGCCAAGCTGGCCTGGGCAAGTTCCCCTGCGAGGCCTCTGACAAACCGGTTCTAACATCAAACGTGCTGACCTTGGCACTCACACCTCACTCCAGGCAAAGAGAGAAGAATTTCCCCAGCTTAAAACCCCGAGAAATCCCTTTCTCTCCTTCTTGTCACAAAAGGAACTGGTACCTCTTACCACTTCCTACCTCTGGCGCCGAGGGCAGGGCCAGGGAAGAAGCTGTTTCTAACGGTTACTCGTGCCCACAACAGTGAGTGATCACAACACGCGCCATCAGCATCGCTATGGTAGGAAGCTCAGCTTGCTCCTGGCTGCGAATGGCAGAGCACTGGTGCTTGGAGTGAGAATTCTGCTGGGTCACAAACTCAGACCTCTCGCCTATGATCAGGGTGACCATAGCTCCCATCCCATTCACAGTGGCCTTGTCACTTCAATGCATCGTCCCTCCAGTGCCACACAATTCTTTTTAAATGAATGGCCGTGAATTAAAGGAAAACTTGAGCAAACAGTGCCAAGTCAGTACTTTATGCGTTTACACAGCAAGAGACCTTGTATCGGAAACGTGGTTTCAGGAGGAAACACCAGTTGGAGGAAGGACAGGAGTCAGGAGAAAGGTCCAGAGCTATAAACTAAGGAGGCAAGCAAGCCTCTGGGCTGACGCCCAGGGACTGAGTTCTGAGCATCTGAGCCCAGTTCTGCGCAGAACCAGAGCCTGAGGGCCGCCCTCTGCACCTGGGAGCAGAAGGTAAGATGCCCCCGCCAAGGGCTCCTTCCTCTCCAGAGGCCAAGGGAGAGTATGGCAGTTCCAGGAGGGAAGAAAACCTCTGGCAACCCCAGGTCTGACTCAAGGCCAGGGGAGGAGACAACTGGGACCAGACAGGGTCTGAACACACACACACACGCATACATGTGCACAGCACATGTGCACACACATGCACATATGCACATATGCACACAGGCCTTTGCTTCAAGTCGCCACTGCCCTGGCAGAACTCCAACATTGCTAATTACAGCAGACCCACCTTTCACTCCTCCCTACCTGCTGCAATTAGCCCTGATTCTCAGCTTCCTGCTGCTCTGGGGAGAGGGGGTGAAGGAGGACAGCTGCTCCCTCCCCCAACCCCGGAAGTGCTGGTTTCAGAGGTGCCTGAGGCAACCTGGCCCCTTCCTCTGGGGTTACCAGCTGGCCTGAAGCCCGGTTAACGGAGAGGGGGAGCCACAGGCAGGGACCCTGGGGCAGCAGCACCCCATCCTGGACCCCACACAGGGCTACAGGGACCTCCAACCTTCACAAGACAGTAGGTCCCACCCAAGGCAAGTCACTGCCCTCCACAGAGTCTAAGTTTGGATTTTAAGAAAGACATTTCTCCAACAAGCCAATGACCAAGAAAATGCACAACTCTCTGGACTGCTTCCTTATCTTAGCTCATGAGTCTCAGTTTCTTAATCTGCAAAATGGGGCCCAGCAACTTCTTCCTCCCAGAAGGTATCAAAGTGATGATTTAAAAAAAAGAAAGAAGGGCTGGGGATTTAGCTCAGTGGTTAGAGTGCTTGCCTTGCAAGCACAAGGCTCAGAGTTCGAGCCCCAGCACCAAAAAAAAAAAAAAAAGAAAGAAAGAAAAGGTGGCTACAAAGCCCCAACATAGTGCCTGGTTCCCAGCAGGGGCTTGGTCAAGGCTCAGCACCCCTCAATCCCTTCTCTCATCCCTTTGACTCTGCCCAGAAATGAGTCCCTAAGTTCCTGGTTGATATTCAATAAGCCTTGACAGCATGTATTCTGACAACAAAAAGGGGAAAAAAGAAGAAACTAAGGCCAACTGGCAGCCCTCTATCTTGCAGAAACAAATCCTGACTCCCAAGAAGTTTGTGAATGTGCTAAGTCGCCAGGGGTCCTGGTCCCCGTTTATTCCAACCCTGGCCAACAGCTGTACCTCTGAGCTCAAAACAGTATTAGAGACCAGCAGGCCAGGAGCATCAAGGTCAGGAGGAGACACCTTTGTCGGGTGCAGAAAAGGGAAATCTAGTGGCCCTAAAAGCTGTCGCCCTTGGTAGCACTACCTCCCCCTGTCTGGCTGACCTGAGCTCTGGTCCTTCAGTCCCATCAGTCCCCACCCTGAAGCCGAGGGAGAGCAGAGACCTCACTGAAGGCAGATTGTGGGATGAAAAGCAGGTGGCTGCCCAAGGCCCACAGCTGGGGGAGTTTGCTGGGCTGGTGGCCCTGTATGCTAGCACCTGCTCCCCTGGGACTCTCCTTCCTGCCTACCACTCCTCTGGTCCCCACGGTATTTTGTCCCCACCTGTCTGCCACCCACCTGGGAAACCCCGCCTGATGGCCAGCACTCTGACCCTGAGGTGCTGTTATACTTCTTTGGCCATGGGCAGTTCTCCCCCTCCAACCCCCATGTACCCCCAGCAAGGCCTGCTCTGCAGACCCTAGACCACCTGCCCAACACGTCTGAAACCAAGCCAGCCTGCTCTGCGAAGCCCACTCCTCAATCAGAGCCCCAGGCTCCGGCAGGGAACAGCACCAACACCCACAGAGCCCTTCACTCCAAGGCCCCAGACTACCAAGTGTGTCGCCTTGGGGTGCCTTGCCCTCACCCCTCACTGACCCCCCCCAACCTCTAGGCTGCTTCACATTCCCAAGGCTTTTAGGTACTCATTCCTCTGCAGGACCACCTCTGCCAGCCTGGCTCCTCAAAACCAGGCCAAGTGTCACCGCTAGGGAGAGCTCTCCAGGGTCCTTGGCCTTTCCCTGGCCTGTGCCCAGCAGCCAGACCACATCCTCAGCACACACGCGTTTCCCCACCTTCTCTCCACCCCACAGGGTGAGCAGCTCATCCACATACACAGCCTTCAGAACAGCTGGAGAAACAAAGAACCAGGCAGCCCTCATGTCACACTCACCTCTGGGCCTCCAGAGCCTCTTCAGCCCGCCTTTTATCACTCTGCACACACCAGCGAGGGAATGAAGGGCAAGAAGGGGACTGGAGGGCCCACTTCCCACAGTGCTCTCAAGATCCAAGCTGACAGCAGCATTCACACCAAAGCCATGGAATTAGCTGTCTGTCAAGTCCATGCCCCCTCACTGCCCACACAGGATGGAGCCCAATCCTGGCACTGGACCGTCCACCCCAGCCAGGGCCTGCCCTGCCCACCATGACCCGTGAGCTCTACCCGTCCACAATCCCTTGGGCAACGCTGTTAGTGCAATCCCAAAAGGGCATTCCCAGCTCCCCAATGCAAGGGAAGTCCACGCAGACAAAGTGGCACAGGGGCCGGAAGAGCACTTGCCTAGCATGCAGGAGGCCCGGGGTCCACAAAAACAAACAGAAAACAAAGTCTCACGACTTTGCTGGTGGTGGAGACAGAAACCTCCAGTGTTCAATAGCAACAAAGAGCACTGCACCTTAAATACAACCACAATGGGCGAAGGGCACAATTGGGCAATTCACTCAGGAAAACGAAAAGGCCTATAAATCTAGCAGTAGGGGCAATCAGGATCAAAAGTCCTCAAAGTATTCACGCCCTTCAACCCAGGAACTTCCTGCCAGGAGCCTACCCTCAGGAACTAAAAATCATCTGTTGAAATATTTACATACCAAATATGTTCATGGTGGTATTGTTTATAATTCCAAGGCAGAAATACAGCATTGATGATATAGAACAGCCATATGCTAAAACATCCCATAGACATTGCAGTTCATGTTATGGAAGAATATATAATAGCATAGGAAAATGCTCACCATACCACTAATGAAAAAAAAAAAGCCAGTTAGTGTGAGATGAGATCCACCCTTTGAGACGCACCTGCAGGAGGAGGGAAAAGCATTAGTATCAAAATGTTAACAATGGCCTCCCTCACCAGCAAGACAGTGGGTGAATTTAATTTCCTTTGTATTTCCTAACCCGCAATAAGAAGAGCTTTACAATCAAAAACACTATCTTTAATTTCCTAAAAATGTGACCTTTAGCTACAAAATCAAAGAGAGGCCTCTCCTTTAACCTTTAAAGTCCAAAGCAGAGAAGGTAATTTCTCCTCTACAAATTCAATGCCATGTGTTATTCATGAACCAAGTTCCGTTTGAAGCCATAGCTATGGCCTCCTGGACATTCAGTCCCTTTCCACATGATCCCCATGCGCAAAGCAGCTACACACACACGCACACACACGCACGCATGTGCACACGCACACACGTAACTTTAAACCCCCTTGACCACATAAATGGCACACAGCTGTGTGAGGTCAATATGCTGTTTCCACCAGCAACGTCAAATGTACATTTCCTTCTATTCTTACTTCTGACAAAAGTTTTTCATTCTTCAGACTGAGCATGAACAATTCTTAAGATAATTCTCACGTACAGTAACCAGCCTGTGCTGAAAGCGGGGAAATGTGGAGGGCATCCAGGCCCTCTCTCTCCACAACCCTCTCCTTCCACAAACCGTGCAACCTGCCCTGCTCCCTCTGGTCACCTCCCTGCCACTGCGTGACCCCTTCTCTTGTCACAGTGGCTGCCGAGATCCTGCCTTCATGTCTGGGGGTTGAAGAGATACGTGTGTGACGGCAAAGGGTCACCTGTGACAACCAAACTGCTCCTGCCCTGGGAGGCGCTGCAGGAGACTTTCTAAAACCGCCCTAGAAACAATCTGACCAGGCAGTTCCGGCCAAGGGTGCTTCACAGACACCACGGGGCTCCATAAAAACAGACCTTAAACTGACCCAGCAGGTGTGGGAAGAGGCCCAACAACTGGCATTTGTGAAGATGCTGCTGATCTGGAACCCTTCAAAAACCACTGCTCCAGCGCATGGTGGCACACACCTGTCATCCCAGCACTCTGCAAGGCTGAGGCAGGAGGATCAAAAGCTTGAGCCTGGCCTCTGCAACTGAACAAATTAGTGACCCTGTCTTCAAATAAAAAGGGCTAGAGGTTGGGCATTTAGCTCAGTGCTAAAGCACTTGCCTAGCAAGTGCAAGACCCTGAGTTTGATCCCCAGCACCACTCCCCCAAAAAAAGGACTGGGAATGTAGTTCAAAGCAGAGGCCTGGAGTTCAATCCCCAGGACCAAGAAGAAGTAAAAAAGCACTGCTTCTAGACCTCTGAGCCTTAATTCTGTCTAAGCAGCTTGGGCGCTTTTGAAAATGCAGATTCCAGGGCCTTGGCCCTAGAAGACCTTCAACATTGCAAGTCAGGAGGACCAAAGGCTTATACACTGGTGGTCAGACAGAACCCTGGCCACACTGTCTTATGCTACAGAAAAAGGTCAAGAATCCTTTGTCTCCACAGGTGGTCAGAGGCCAGCATAAGCTTCCTGCAAGATGAGCTGATGCTCTTCAGGAGGGGCGCCTTGCTCCCCAAGGGTCCCTGCTCCACTGTCCTATACAATGGGAGGGGACACTGGAGAGCAGAACCATCTCCTGAGACGAAGCCCCAGGGCGGGGTGCTGGGAACTAGATATGGTTGTCAAACAGCCCCAAGAGGGAGTCCCATCCCCTGGGTGTCTGTCCTCACTGCCCCCACACCACTGTCACTTCATTCCCCACCAGGGCTACTTTCCCATAAGGAAGCCAGGCAGCAGTGCTTTGGGAAAACATCCATGAGCGCCCTTTACAACTATAACCAAGTGCTGGAAGAAGCAGGATATGCAACCGCATCTCGTGTGCGCCCACCACGGCAAGACTCGGGAATGAGAAGAAGCCTGAAATGTAGGCCATAGGGTCCCAGGGGTGGCTGCCAAGAGCTGTTTTCTTGCCACTTGTTTTCCAGGCTGTTTCTACAGAGCATGTACCACATCTATGGGGAAAACTGGACTCTACTAGAAATCAGAAGGGAAAACTACACAGCAGAACACTGCTCAAGTTCAGTGTCAGCCCTGGACATCCCCAGGAGAGCAGGACATGGAGGCAATAGCTACTCAGTGGCTGGCAGCAGGAGCCCCTTGCAATGTCCATGCGCTTTGCTCCGATCTAAGGTGAGGCCACCACCACACACCAGCCCTGCCCCCCAAGAGCTAAGAGGGCAGAGGGAGCCCGCAAGGGTTCAGGGTCCTCTTTCCTCCCCCAAACCCTCCAGGGGTGCGTCTGGATCAGTTGTCGCTTCCTTCATGTGACTGTCTCCTGTCCTCCGGAACTCCACACAGCACTCCACGAGCAGCACTCCACCTCCAAACTAACACTATCAAGAGTGGGTGTCGGGTCTTTGGCTTGGCCCAGACCCAGATCCTCAGAGCTGCTGATCATCAGCACGAGGCCCACCGGGCCAGCAGGACCTAAGGATGACATCTGAGAGCCCAAGAGCTGCAGTGAGAGCCTGGCTGCTCCGCGTGACACACAGAGAGCTGCAGAACCCTCACCTCTGTCTGGACCTCGCTCGCTGCCAGACCTGGGGCAGGACACACACCTGGCTAGCGCCATGCCTGTGACTCTGGCCAGCCCTGCACACCAGGCAAATGCTCCACCACTGAGCTACAGAGCCTCTCCTATTTTTTTTTTTTGAGCCAGGGTCTTGCTAACTTGCCCGGGCTGGCCTTGGACTTGTGATCCTCCTGCCTCTGCCTCCTGAGTAGCTCACGGGACCAAAGGACCAAATGCAGGTCTTGGCTGGGTAAGGAGCATGAATCTGGAAGGGACTGTGCTCCCTGGGGTACTTGGGGGAGAAGAGACAACTGGACAGAGGGCGCTTAGATCTTCTGGCCCCCAAAATAATCGCAGTAACTACAGCTTCACCTGGGATCTCACGAAATATCATATGGGAGAATAAAGTCTCACTGCTAGGAAAAAGGTGGAAAACCCAGGCTCAAGGTCACAGCTGCAGTCTGTTCCCCATCTGTGCCAGCAATAGAGATCGCACACCATCAAAGGGGCCCGGCCCACCTTCCCCACAGGCCCACTGGTGGCTGAACCATCCCAGGCACACACTCATCAGACAGGGTGACATCTCCACGTAGCAAGGCTGGCACTCTGGTCTTGGCCCCTGCAGTCCTTCTCTGGTCTCTTCTTTCTCTGAACCCTTGTATTAGAGTCACTGAGCCAGGGACATAGACTGGAAAGCTCCTTTCAGAGTCCCTATTGCCACATGCAAACCATTAGGTCTCTGGGTCCTTGCACCATGCGGCACAAACCTTCCCCAGCTCAGAGAACATGGGCCGAGCAAAGGAAGCCATGCGACAGCTCACCACATATGAAGCCCAGGAAAGGGCTCCTCCCAACACCAGGGCTAGGGAGCCGCTGCCCAGTGCATACACTACGACTCCAGAGACAGCTGGATGCCTTACCTGGTAGTAGGTCTTAATGTTCCGCACCAGGATGGTCAGGTTCTGAATACGAAGGTTCACATCATTGTTGACATGCTTGTTGATGCGCTGATTGGTCGGCCTGGGATCTCTGGGGAAGAAAGAATAGACCAGAAATTGCAACTTTCAGCATTCCACGCTCTCTTTCCCAGGCGAGGCTTACACTGGGTCCTCTAGTCCCATGAGCCTCATTAGTCCCTTGGTGAGTCCAACACTGTGACAGTGTGGCTAAGTCTAACCCTAAGCAGGGGTGGGGTGAACGGCCTGTCACTGTCCTGATCAACGCTGCCTTGGTCCACTGTTGTAGCACTGGTGAGGGACGTCCCCATCAATGCAGACCCAAATGTCAGGCTGTATAAGTCTGTACTTTCACCAAAAACACATTTCAAGATTAAAAGCAATGTATGTGGAATATTTTAAAAATAATAATAAAACCATGCTGTTTCACTTAACATGGTCACCCTCTGGCATCTGCATTGGTCTCAGGTTGGTCCTGCCTATGATTTACATTCCACATTCCAATGACACAACTCCATCATGAAAACCTGGCACACTCAGTCTGCAACCCTCTCTCGTGCTCAAGGCACCCTGTAAGAAATGCTCAGAGACACAAAGCCTTCATGTGGGGCACCCCTAAAGGGTCACTGATCTTCCAACCTCTGGCAAAAGTCAGGTCTGGCTGTGATGAGACCAGAAGTCTTCAGCAAGTGATTTACCATTTCACTCATCCGTATTCAGGGTATTTCTCTCAAAAAGCTCAGTGTCAGGGAACTGACTCTGATGACCAGAGACACTTAATGGAGCCCTGTTAGCTTCCCCCTGCCTCAGCTACAGCTGCTTTTCATGACAAAGGCTGCCCTCCTGGTCCCTGTCCCAAGACGCCCCCCAGGACTGCAAAGGCCTGTCTTCTAGGTTTCATCTGTCACCCAAGGGCCTCCTGGGGCTGGTGTAGAGAGGCAAGGAGATAAATCTCAATGCCAGCTGGCTCAAAGCCAACAATTAATAGAAAACTCAGGAATAGAACAACAACAAAAACCTCTACATATCAAAATAATTTCAAATGATACTGGAAATAGAAGTGCTTTTTTGTAGCATGGGCTTTTAAAGTTCACCCTTTAAGTAAATATTTCACCTCCACACTGTGAGTCTCAACATGGTATCATCAGTATGCAAACCCTTTCATACACAATAATCAGCTGCAGACTATTCAGTCATGTCCCCTAAAAGAGTCCCATGGGTACCTTGGGGCAACCAGAGAACCTCTTTTCAATCGTCAGGTGACAACATTTCTTACTTGTTCCCGCACAGTAATAGAGTCTGATGGCCAAGCCATTACCACGTTCCGTGTCTCTCCCAGAGCCACTCAATACTGAGAAAACAAAGGTTTACCATTCCGCTGAAATGAATTTAGGAAGAGGAGCTGTTCTGAATTTAAACCACAAGGGCATTTTTAGCTGCAGAAGTGTTCCGAGCATTAAACGATAATTTCTCTTAAAGGTGTGCAGTGATTCTCATCCCCCGACCATAGCTACTTAAGAGATGACAGGCAACTCCACAGCGACAAAGGCACCATTCTGCGTTCGATAAAGCAGAACTTAGAGAACATGCACGGTTTTTTCTGTTTTACTGTCACTGGGTCCCAGATTTCATTTAAGTCAGATGGGGCCACCTCAGGTGTGGCAGGAGCCCAAAGCCTGAGCATACACCTTTGCTGTGCACGCCCATTCACGTGCAAAGGCCCCGTGCACACGCAGGGCCAGCATGGATGCCTCTGACCATCCCTGCTTTTGTTCTGCCTGGTTCTGGAACAAGACCTAACTGAAGCAATATGCCAAAGAACCCTGGCACTGCTGTACGACTGATTAGACTAATTACCCTGATCATTAGTACTCCCTCATTTACCTAACGCTCCCTAGGTAAAGAGAGGGTATTAGGAAACATCAAAATACAAGTCCCCACCCCCCCAGCAGCTTCAAAATTCCCACCTCTCTGTGCTTCAGGAAAAGGGAGCCAGGTTCCAGGACTGGCCACAGCTCTCTGGGCCTCAGTGTGCTCATCTGCAAAATGGATCCAGGACCCTCCAGGACCTGAAAGGTGCCATGTTAGCAAATGTGGACTCTTCTTGGTTCTGTGTGCCAGGGGGATGGGACAAGCCACTGTACAAGCACTACCTCCAAGTCCTTGTTAAGAACAACCATCCTCTTCACACAACAGCCCCAGCTCATAGGAGCCCTTGTCACACATTGGGACCTCAAAGGACAGGAGACAGGCTGGTGCATCCCAAGTCCAAAGTGTGGGGCCCAGGGCCTTCACACTTCTTTGGAGACAGGATCTTGTCAGGCTGCTAAGCCCGGGTTAGCCTCTAATTTATGATCCTCCTGCTTCAGCCTCCCAGAGTGCTACAATATGCGCCACTGTGCCCAGCCAAGGTATGTGCCTGTCTTCAGTTTCTGCATCTGTAAAGTGGGAACATAAACTCCTCCTGGAGAACCTTAGCAGGGAATTATCCTTCAAATGCTTTTTAGAAGTTGAAGACATTCTCCCACTGGCCTGCAGATGCTTCCAACTTCTGAATAACTGATGTTACCCTGAATTCTACAGCTAGTACCGGAGGACAGAAAGAAGCCTGAACAAAGCTGAGGTGGACTCACCAACAGCTTCGCAAGGGCACAAGCTCCCAGCTCACACACCACATCCCTTGGGCCCCTCTCACAAGTCTTAGCACACACCAAGAATGCACACACAAACCCACCCTGTGATAATGACAGATGCGTGTTGGACATTTTCTACCCACATTATCTACTTAGTCTTCCCTAAAGCTCCAACATTCCACCCCTTATTACAGTTCGGCAAACTGAGATTCAGAGGGAGGGCTCAGGAAGTGGAGGGGTGAGTAAATCAGCCAGCCTGGTGCTAGGTCAAGGCCTATAATAATCCTCTGCAGACTAGAACCCGCATTCAAAGCTCAGCAATGCTCGGTACCAGAGAGGCTGCGCAAACAGAGGGCTCCGGCCTCCGTCCAGGCCACCCCGAGGCACTCTCATTCAGGAATTCCAGCCCTGGGCCTCCCTTGAAAGCTGAGCCCACAGGGCTTTCCTGCTTCCAGGTGGCGCTGATGTCACCGTGAGGCCAGGGCCAAGGGACTACTACGGCAGCCTTCTAGGGTTGCCAGAGACAATGGCCAGGTGCGGTCATGTGACCCAGGCAGCCTCCAGATGGCTCAAGAGTGTTAGGTAACAGCCTCTTATCTGAGCCCTGCCGCCCAGCACCCAGCTACCCAGCACCCAGCCACCCAAGCACCTAGTCGGCAGCTGGCAGTGACACTGCCCTGCTGCTTCCTGGCCTTCCAACCTGGGGAAGTGATGAGAACAGGTCCCTGGCCCAGCAAGGGAGGAAAGGTGCAACAGCCTAGTGGTTCACCTGCTCCTTAGTGGAAGGGGAAACTGAGGTCCAGCTGAAGGACAGAGTCAGCTGTGGGGCTAGGACCTGGGCCCCGAGACTTTTCACCCTAGGTCTCCTCTGGAGAGAGCTGCTGAGGCTTATGCAAAAATCTAGGGGACTAAGAACGTAACAGAAAGGTAAACTTGGAGGGGAGAGAAAATTCTTACAGCAAGCTTCCAATCTTTTCTGGAGTCTGACAGCAGCTACTAAGTCACTGATCCCAGTACCTGTTAAGCAGGGAGCACTGAACTAAAAGCTAGCATATCACCTCATTTAATCTCCACAACCATCTTTTTTTTCAGTGCAAACCCTGAGCCTTGCACACACTAGGCAAGCACCCCACCCCTGAACTGCACCCCTAGCCCTTTTACCTTTTTTTTTTTTTTTTTGAGACGAGGTCTCAGCAAGTTGCCCAGACTGGCCTTGAACTGCAATCCTCCTGTATCCCTCAGTCGGGATACAGGTGTGTGTACCACACTAGCCAGCACGATCACCTCATTAAGGAAGAACTTCACCTCCCATTTTACAGATGAGGACACCAAGGCACTAAGTGACAGGTCCAGTACCACAATGTTAACGGGGGAGACCTGGGTTCAAAACCAGCCTTTCCAACCTGGCAACCTCACCTGTCCAATGTGGGGGCAGGAGTTCTCTTTTTTTTTTTTTTTTTTGGAACTGGGGATCGAACTCGAGGCCTTATGCTTGCAAGGAAAGCACACTTACGGCTGAGCTAAATCCCCAGCCCTGGAGTTCTCATATTGACTATTTTTTGTGCTACTGGTTTTCACATTCAGGACCTTGCACGCCCAAGGTGAGCCCTCTACTACTGAGTTACTCTTTCACCTATTCATTTTCTTTTTTTCCTTTTCGCAGTAATGGAGATTGAACCCAGGGCCTTCACCCTATCACATGTCCACCCCATTTTCCTTTTTTTTTGGTGCTGAGGATCGAACTCTGGGCCTTGTGCTTGCAAGGCAAGCACTCTAACCACTGAGCTAAATCCCCAGCTCCCATTTTACTTTTTATTTTGAGACAGGGTCTCATTAACCTGCTGAATTACCCAGGCTGGGATCTTCTGGCCTCAGCCTCCCAGAATACTGGAATTACAGGTATATAGGCACCACCACATCAGGCTCCCTATTTGTTTTCTAATTGAGATAACTCAATTTACAAAACATAAAATGTGTATTATCTTAAACTACAGCTTGAAGACTTTCAGAATGTGAAACACTCCACAGAACATCTCTATTGTCCCCAAGCGTTCCCCGTTCCCGGGGCCTGCTTGGTATCAATCTCCTGCTCCAAAGGCAAACACGGTTCTGACACCTGCTACCTGGAACCAGGTTATTCCAATCCCCAGCGCAAACTGCGGGCCACGTGCTTCCCACTCTCCCATCTCCTGGCTACTCATCCTCTCCTCCAGGTGCCTTCCTTTGTGCCTGACCCGGCCGGCCGGGGCCAGGTGAGTCACAAACGTCCCACATCCCACGTCCCACTTGCAGAATGATCGCTGTGGCCCATCCCACAGGAGAAAATTACGTTTCAAATGACTGGGGGAGCAGAGGAGCCCTTCAACTGCATTTAGCCACGGGCCGAGCGCAAACGAGTGATGAGCTGGCATTTCTCAAAGGAAAGGGCCAACAGGCTTCCCTGATTTACAGGCAAGTGGTAACCGCTCCGGAATTCCAAAGGTCAGGGAAGAAAGAGGAACGGTCCGGGGGGCTTTTGTTCTCCCCTGCTCCCGGGTGTAAAAACTGAGTGCAAAGGCTGGCAGAGCTGCTGGGTTTTTTAATTAAACGGGCTCGGGCTTGGGGAAGGACAGGTTGAACCCGTCGTGCCCAGGTCTAGCAAGGCTGGGGGTCCATCACACGGGGCAAGGCTGCCCAAGCCCGAAGCCACCCGAGGCAGCCCCAAGGAAGACTCATTTCCCTCAATGCTCTCCCAGAAGCGCTGCCAAAACTCCCAGCAGATTTTTCTTGTTAGAATCCAGTCGAATCTGAAAGTTGGTAAGATCAGTAATGCTTTAAAAACAAAAAAAAAACCTTTAAGACGGCAGAGTCTCTCCCACAGTGTGACACCAAATGACTTAGGAAGACAAAAGGAGCAATATAATCGGGAAAATTTCTTAAAACAGACTTTGTTAGGTAGAATCTATTTAAATCATTTCTGGACATGGCCAAACCAAACTGCTTTCTCTCCTTTGCTGGCCACAAACGAAGCTGATTCTCATTAGCTAATGGGTTTATGCTCAAGTACGACAATGTTCTCAGTCGTAGGCGAGCAGGTGAAGGTAGGGGCTGATCCACAGAGAACATTAGGATGTTTTATTTTGCTTCAAGTGCCTGTGAATCATACTCTCAACTGCAATATGTTTCTTGCAGTTTCTGAGTTAAAAACAGAAGGCAGTGGCAGAAGCTGACACCTACATGGGAGCAGGCTGTCAGTCAAACAGCTTCGCAGGGTGGCAACAGGAAAGGATGTGGCCCCCCGCACACACAGGCCAGCAAGCACAACTTCCAACAACACCCTGCTTAAGCCACTTGTTTCCAAACAGTACCCCAGCGTCCGACTCCCTGAACCCCTCTTAACGCGGTGACTTTAAACCCAGTTCACAAGAGGGCACTTAACCGATTGCACAGGCTCTGAAGAAAGTGGAAAAGGAAACATAAGGCCTCTCCGAAGCACCAGCTCCTAACCTTGAGCAAAACTTTGCAGTCACCCTCGGATGCTCTCAGCCCACCCCCAACACTTCCTGTAACCAGACCTCTCTGTTACAGTGCTGTGACCCCAAAAGAAAAGGGGCTTTTTCACCTCATTGCTCAGGCCAGTTATGTTCTTGACTTTTAAATCAACTGCACTGTCTACACCATGTGGATGACAGTCGATTCCAAATTTCCGGCATCAAATAAGCTGCCAGAGTGTAGTCCCGAAGATCTTCACACACCCAAGAGTCGGGAAAACACCGCTTTACTAAAATACCAGTGTCTCACCTGCAGGACCCCACCCGCCCCAGTCCCCTTACATTTCCACTTTAGGCCTCCTAAAGCAGCATTCTGCCCGGAAGCAGGCAACTTACATTTGCAGCATAATTTGGTTCAAAAAGATGCCATCCACTAAATCCATGTACATAGTCAAGTTGTCCTGGTTGCCGCTTCCAAAGGAACCAAAAGTTTTCACCTGCAGGGAGGTGGAAAAGCAGAGACAGGAAGTCACCCAAGAGCACAAACAGGCAAAGGCGGGCTGGGGCCGCGTGCCGCAGAAAGGGGTTACCGCGGCCGCGGGACCCTTCGGCGGGCACCAAGCCCACCCTCCTCCCCGGGCTTCTGTTCCCTCCAGCGCCAGGCAACAGACGCCAAGCCGGAGGAGGAAAACTTCCTGGCCGCTTTTCTCCAGCGTTCCAGAGATAAAAATAAATAAATAAACACGAGAGACTTTTCAATAAATTTCTCAGGTCTGGATCCACCGGAAAGCAGGGCGCCCACCCAGCCCGTTCCTGTTCCCACTCGACCCTTATTCCCCGCCCGTCACCGCCATCCACCGGCTGCTCTCAGGGGTTCAGCAACTCCACGAGAGTATCGGGGGAGTACAGTCCCTCTGGGGAGTGGCCGCAGCGCCGAGAGGAGCGGTGACCGTTTGGACCCCGTGGCCGGGCCGCCAGCCCAGCGCCTGGAGGGAGCAGGTGTCCCCGCTTCGCTCCGGGGCCGGCGTGAGCGCGGCGGGTTCGGCGCCCGGAGCACGGCAGAGCCGCGGGCCCGGGATCAGGAAGTCTGGGCGCCGCAGGACCCGGACCCGACCCGGGCCGGGAGCCACTTGCTGCGTCTCCCGCGGCCCCCAGCCCGGCGCACCAACAAAGGGGCGGGGAGTGGGACGCACTCACCCAGGTCACCAGCGGGCTCTGCAGAAAGAGCTCCATGAGCTCCGAGACCGTCACGTCCATGCCGAGGCCGTGCCCGCCCGCTCCGCGCCCCGCGTCCGGGTCCCCCGCGCCGCGGCACAAAGCGGCTCCAGCAGCGAGCGGCGGGCGCGGGGCTGCGGCTGCTCGCGCCCGGGAGACAAAGGCGGGGCGCGGGCCCACGTTCCGCGGCTCCGGCGGCCCCGCGCCGCGCCCGGGCTGGGGAAGGGGAGGAACAATGCGGGGCCCCGCCCCGCGGCCCGGGGCGACCGGCGCGCCGCCTCGCGGTGTCTGCCCCGAGCGGGAGCTCCCAGCGTGGGGCTGCCGGCACGTGGCCCCGCCGCGCCCTCGCCGCCCTCAGCCGCCGCGCGTGGGGCCCGCGCAGCACGTGGCGCCTCCCCGGGCCCGGGAGCCACGTGCAGCCGGGCGCAGCCCCGGGGCGCCCCCAGCTCGGGGCGCAGGGGCGCAGGCAGGTGCGGGCCGCGCCGGGACGCAGCCCCCCGACCCCGGCTCGTGCGGAGAGCCAAGTCCGAGCGTGTCGGCGCTGTGCCGGCGCGGGAAGCCTGGGGGACGGGGCTCGGGAGGGGGTGCCGGGGTCGGCGGGCGCAGAGGCCAGGCAGGAACTTTACACTGACTTTCGGCCTCGGCGTGCGACCTCTTGCGCCCCGCCCGGGCCACCTCCCGGGCGACCCGTCTTCTAGAAGTTGCTGCAGGAAGCGGGTGCGCCTCTGCCCTCACACCCCCAGCCTTCCCCGAGCCAGATCCCAGGCCCGGCTGCACAGTGCCAGCCTGGTGGCAGGGGACAGGAAGAAGGGCCGGACTCCGCGCTGAGACGCTTGCGTTGCGGCATCAGGCGGGAGCGGAGTCCGAGGCTCCAGAGAGCCCCGTCTGGGCCACCTCACCCCCGCCTGTGAATAATGAAACACCACGATCCTGTGAGCGTCCAGAGCACTGGAATTTAATCCTCACGGGAACGCGTTCCCAGATGAACCGACAGATGCGGGGTCGACCTCCAGCGCCTAGCTTGTGCCCAGCAAGTATACAGCAGGCACTCAATGGCTGTCGTTTGGCGCCTTAGTAATTTTGAAAGTGGCTCTGACAGGTGTTGCAGCTGCGGCATCTGCTGGTGATATATGGTAGTACAGCACAGTTTTGGCACGTGAGCCCGTGAGACTGTGGCCCCAGAGACAGAGTGGACAGTTAAGGGTCCTTAAAGACAAGTGTGAAAGTCAGAGTAACAGAAAAGACAGTGAGAAAGCTGGGTGTG
>PVJO010015010.1:0-46446 GCA_004026905.1 Hystrix cristata
ATGAGGGGAAATGCGCCAAAGTATTAATGATCTCAGAGTGTGATGAGCACGTATTACTTTCATAATTTTGAAAAATGTCGGTATGCATGTGGTTTGGGACCTCAGCCTTACAATTGCCAGTTAATCATAATGGGGCGTTTTACTTACATTCCTGAAAATATGCAATAGGCTGTGGAAACAACTTCAACACTCCATTGTTCCTCATCTGTTTTCTCCCTGCCCCCAGCTCTGCTGGAGCTGCCCCAGGCATCCCTGTGTCTCTTGTTCTGGACAGAGTTGGAAGCCCGCTGCTATCGATTCTTCCTTCTCAGTAGGTCCTGGTTGAGGTGGACCTCCGCTGCTCCAAGTTCTCCACCAGCAGAAGTCTGCCTCAGTGGCCTCCATCTGTGGGTAAGTGTGCTCCTCTGTCCTCCACAGCCTGACCAAGAGCCCTCCTCAGAAGAGGGTGTGGAGAATGGTGTCTCCCACTGGTCTTTCTCTTGGGCCGCTGAAGCCACTTTTTATCCGGCTTGATTTCTCATTGAAATTATCCTCGGCAGTAGAGGGCAGAGCATTTGGCAGCAGTAGCAAATAGCACGCTGGAAAATCCATCTTTATAAGTGGCACTCTTGTGCTGTGTTCTGCTGTGTATCAGGGGGCTTGACCCGGTCACACGACTGAAATAATATACATATAAAAATATGATTTAAGGAATAACAGTTGGCATTTATTTGATAGGTGTTTCACATACATCATCACACTGCAGCTCTCAAACCTTGTTAGGTAGGTGTCCTCATTCTACAGACAAAGAACCGGAGGCTCCAAGAAAGAATATCTTGCTCAAAGTTGCATAGATATGAAATGGAGAGAACGGGGCTTTTTGTGTGTGCTGGGGCTCAAATCCAGGGCCTTGTTACATGCTAAGCCCAGCTCTACCACTGAGCTGGCCCCAGGAGTTGAGTTTTGAACCTGAGAGTTGAACCCGTACCCATGGCTCCCGAGCCCCAGCCACACTGCCAGTCTCCACATTTCCTAGTCTGATCCAGCACTTTTACTCCTCCACACCTTTGCTCATTCTGTTTTCTCCACTGGGCATTCCTTAAGGTAGCGACCTTCTCCTCCAGGGCAAATATCTCTTCAGCCTCTAAGGCAGTTCTGATGACTTCTGGCCACTAAAGTCACCTCCGATTTACTGGCACCTAATGACACTCGTGACCCACCTCTTTCTGAGTCCTTCGCTCAGCACAACTGAATGACTATACCTAGCTGACTTCCTGCTGCTTGGTAAGGTCTTCAGACCAGGTGTAATACATCCTGTTGATTCTCAAACTACAAATTGGCAATTTTGCCTCAGACACTTTAAGTTAGAAAGACGGTCAGTTGCTTTTGTTTTAGAATCATTGTGTTTTGTTGAGAATAGAATAAGTTTCCAAATGAGTCTTGAACCACTTTCTTAGTCTGTGTTGTGCTGCTACAACAGATTCCCTGAGACCGAGTAATTTATAATGAACATTTCTCACATTTCTGGAGGCTGGGAATCCAAGGTGGAGCTTGGCACCAGTCTCTGGTAAGGGCTCTCGTACTGTGTCATCATCCCACGGCAGCAGTCAGAAGGGCGAGTGAGTACGTGAGACAGAGGGAATTTCGCCGACCTCATGTGTTGTCAGGAACCGCTCCCACTACCACGGCATTGGTCTGTTTGTGAGGCAAAGCTCTCCTGACCTAATCGCCTCTTAAAAGTTCCACCTCATCATACTGTTGCCGTGGTAATTAATGTCAGTGTAAGTTCTGGAGGGAACATTCAAATTATAGCATCCACCAATCTGTTCATCCGACAGATTATCTTGAGCCCTCTGTACTCCCTCCCAGTGATGAGGAATATATGAGGGAGTCAGAGCGCAACCAGGAAAACAGGAACCACTACAGGGACTTCAAACAAGGAATTTAATCCAAGGAGAATTTTATATGTGCACAAGCAACAGAAACTCAGAACTTAAAGAAGAGGTAGTAAGGCAAACTGGAGATGTATGTAGCAGAAAGCCAACTTCCGCCCCAAGCTGGAGGGTTGACCAGGCCTGTGGGAGCGTCACTGAGAGAAGATGACCCCTGCCAGAGACTGCTGAGGCCCTGGCCCCTCCCTTGCCCTCCTCCCACGGCTCCCCAGTGCCTCTCATTTGCGGGGGGCCAGCTGACAGGGAGACCTGGGAAAAGCGTTCTTCAGGAGTCGAGTCCCGAAGTGCTGCAGAGCAGAGCACTTAAGAAGACAAATGAAGTAAGTTTTTAAAGAATTCTCAGCCTATAGAGGAAAATCATATATATATCATATATATCATAAATATCATATATAATCATATATATAATTTTCCCTTATATGGTCCCATATTATGTGTGTGTGTGCGTGTGTGTGCGTGCACACGCGTGCCTATAATAGCGATTCTAAACCAAGATTTCACTTTGGCAAACCCACAAGCAGGACACCTCAGCCTGGCTCGTTGTACTTGTGGCCTAGAACTCGATGAACTGGGCTGATCAGGACTCGGGGTGAATGCAAGGGCTCTCTGGCAACCCCTGACCCGCCTCCTGTTTTCAGCCACGACTTACTTGTTTTCCTCTTTTCTCAACTCCTTGCATTCCTTTTTCCCTTATACCAATCTCCTCCCCCTTCCCCTCTTATATAGGTCGGCCCCTTCTTAAGTATATCACAATTTCCTGAAAACGTGGAAAAAGCAAACTTGTACATGCCATGTACCTGTTAAAAATGGGGCTCAGGCCAGGCGTGGTGGTGCACATCTATAATCCTAGCACTCGGGAGGCTGAGGCAAGAGGATTGCCATAAGTTCAAGGCCAGCCTGAACTACACAGCAAGACCATGTCTCAATCCCCCACTGTGGGGTTCAGATCTCATAAAGCTACGCAGTATTACAAAATCCCTGATTTCTTCTTGTGTTTCAGATGTGACCCAGTTCTGTGTATTTTTGTTGTTGTTTTGAGATAGAGTTTTGCTACATAGTTCAGGCTGGCCTTGAATTCTCTGTGCAGCCCTGGTTGGCCTCAGATTCGTCCAGCTATGTAGCTTTTTTTCTTTTATTGATGGATACTTTTCCTTTTGAGAGAACGGGCAAGAAGATGATTGTTCTGAACATTGTTAATTCAGTGCACCAAGTGACAATTTAATTTCTAAGGTAACCATAATAATATTGATGTAGCATTTTTCATCATGCTTTTTCATTTTGTTCTTTTCCTTCATAATTAAACACACACTCTGCTTATGGGCACAGAACATCTGGTTGATATTGAAGACTCTCATACTTTCAGTTTACCTGATAATTACCATCTTGGTTTCAAGTGACAGCTGAATTAAGTTCACTTGATCTCTGCTTCTTATTTCTCAAAGCTGCACCTTCCATATTCCAGTTATTTTGATCAGATATGAGGAAATGCAATAAAACATCCTGACAGTTGTCCAGACAGACGCTGTTGGACAAAGATGGCCAGGGTGCTAAAGTGACTAAGTGGCTGGACCGGGTGACTGTTCAACATGCATGTGCAGCGGTTGGTGTAGTGGAGCCCAAGTCGTGTGCAAGAGACACTTCTGTTGCTTACTCACTTGGGTTGGACCATGGTCAAAGACCATTTGACTGCAAAATACTTTGTCTCCAGAAATCATGTCACTCTCACTTTGGACAGAGCACACACTCTTAGAGCACCAACCCCGAAGAGTCGGATGATGGCAGGAGAGATGTCGAATAGAAATAAGGCATGCTGTCGGTCAGTGTGGGCCTTGCATCCCATTTGGGGAGACCAGATCTTGAGGAATAAAGAAATAATCAACCTTCCAGGCTCTGGGGCAGGGAGGCAGGAATCTTCAGCTATGATGATCAATGACTGGATAGTGGATGTTCACAGGTTTCCTGGAAGAAGCCGTCCTGAGTCAAGATCTTGCAGGAATGGGATATTTAGGAGATAAAAGCAATAGAGGTTCCAAATGAAGACACCATCAGAGACATTATGGGCATTGATTGAGGGCAGTGGAGTCAGGCCGACCCAGCACCATCCTTTTTTTCTGTGTGATCTTGACCAGGTCACATAAATGCTCCAAACCAACTAGCCTTCAACTAGGAAATAGCAAAAATCACTCTGACCTTTAAAGTTGGGGGCTTTGGGGCTAGGGATTTGGCTCAGTGGTAGAGCACTTGCCTAGCAAGCACAAGGCCCTGAGTTCAATCCCCAGCACCCCTCTCAAAAAGTTGGAGGCTTTAAAGGTGATACTATGTCCAAACTTCTCACATAATGTTTGCCTAACTCAATGCTCAACAGGGGAACCATTTTCGTTTGTCATAATTCTAGGGGCCTCAAAGAGACCTGGTTTTGCCTTGGGATTTCCATGTCAGGCCATCTTTCTGAGGGCGAGAAAGCTTGCCTCACCTTACCTTTTCCCTCCCCATTTCCAGTTGTATCTGTCAAGTAACTCTCTGCCTATGGCCTCCTGGGGCACCGTGTTGGGAAGAATTCTGAGTGCCGCTAAACTGGACTGGATTAGAAACATGAAGATGAAATGCGTTTGTGCATGTATAACTAAACACAGCACCTGGTATGAATCAGTGCTCAAAGTCTTTGGGTACCTGCTTAATTGTCTGTCTGCCCATCCATCCTTCCATCCATCTGTCTGTCCTCCCACCCATTTACCCATCCATCTCCAATTCTTGGTTGTTTTTGGTGGTGGACTATTGCCATGGTCTTCCATTGATTTCTTTTGTTGTATAAATTATTTGATAAGCTCTTTGAAGTAGGGAATGAGAATTCCCCCAAGCAGACACGGATGCCTTCTAAGGAGGGAGAGCTGTTGCGTGCAGAGCTTGTTTCTGCGGAGTGGGCTGTGCAAATTCCAGGCCTGAGACTGAACTTCTCAAGAAAAAAAAAGATTCTGGAGATAATAGAGAGGGGCATATGTATCTCTTCCATAATATCTTCAGTATAATCCACCCTGTTTGCTAGTATTTTTGAGATGGATTTAAATTTTTAGAGAATAGCAATGTTGGATTCTTCTCTGAGCTGCTATGGGTCAAATCCAGAGATGTCCATGTGGAAGCAGCTACATATGGGTGATCTAATTAAGAAAGAAAGCAGAAGAAAATGCAGCAGAATTGCATCATCTCCTCCATTTCCTTTGGCCCAGGATTGCTTTCCATTTTCATCTCCGACCTATGAAAAGAGACAGTGAATACCATACTACCACGTTTCTTACATTCTCGACTGGGAGGAGAATATGTTTGTGTACGAGCAACTGTGTTCCTGGTATCCTGTCTGACATCTGCATGGGCCTTCATGACCTTGGACAGGTGAGGAAGCAGCATCCATCAGGCTCCCTTGGAAGCTCCAACCAAGATTCTATTTTTGTTCAACAAACACTTCACACATGTGCCAGATCACGGCTCTGCACCCAGTGCAAAGAGACAATTCAGACCCCAAGATGCCGCAGTTAGCATAAGATAAATGTGAAAGGGAATATGATGAGAACATACAGTGTGGTCTGTTTTGACTTGTTCTCTCCAAAAGCAGACATCAAAACATAATTAGGTGTGCAAGAGATTATTTTCAGGGGAAGTGTATGAAATTAAAAGAAAAAGGAGCTTATGGAGACAGGGAAAGCTTCAGACAACAAGGCGGGTCTGAGACCTGTGAAGCGGGGGAGGAAGGACCAGCAGCAAGGGGCTCAGATTACAGCACAGTTCTGCAGAAGTCTCGAGGCCAGTGGGGAGCACTCAAGCCAAGGCCCATTCCAGGAGTCCTGCACTGGACAGGAAGGGGCCAGGCTGGTACCCTACCATGCTGGTCACCGACTGGGAACAGCCTGAAGGCTACATGGTCTCACTTCAAGTGTGACTGTGGGTCCATGATGCAGAAGTGTACCCTCAGCAGAAGCAAGATAGTGACTCCGAAGGGGCAGCAGAGTGGGGCTGGCCATCGCCATGCTCGCTGCAGCTGGTCCTTCTGAAGGTGACCTGGACAGTACATATCCATGGCTGCCACAGCCCCCTGAGCCACAGACATTTAACCTTACGTCTAATCAATATGCGGGACAAACTGGAGGTAGATCATTCCAAGAGAGAGAGCAGCATGGCCCAAGGACTTGAGGTAGGAGAGATCGTGGCATCTCCAAGGCCATTAAAGAAGGTCAGTGTAGCGAGAATGCAGAGTGGGGCAGGGCTGGCAGAATAACGGTGAGGAAGAAGGTGAAGAGGGTCAGAACTCACGTCTGCCAACATCACAGCAAACTCCACTAGAGATTTTGTTCTCAAACTTTCCCTGGGTAAGCTGCATGCTATCTCCTATGTGTATGCTCCTGCTTTGCCCCAGAGCACTGTAGGCAGCAGAGTTCCAGATCCAGGTCCCATTCTGCCACTTACTGGCTTGTGAGCATTTTAAAAAATTTCTCTCTGCCTCAATTTTTCTTGTTGTAAAATGGGAATAATAATAGTGCCTTGTAAGAAACAAATGAGCTAACTATGTAAAAAGCTTAGCATGACACTTGGCACACTATAAGGCCTCATTAAGAGCCAAGCATGGTGGCACGCATCTGTAATTCTAATATTCTGGGAGGCTGAAGCAGGAGGATTGTATGTTCAAGTCCAACCTGGACAATTTAATGAGACCCTGTCTCAAAATTAAAAAAAAAAATTGCTTAAGGAATGGGAATGTAGCTCGGTGCAAAGGACCTGGGTTCACTCCCCAGTACAATAAAAACAAACAAGCAAACAAACAAAAAATAAAAACCACTTCATTAAGGATGGAAGAAGGTGTCATTAAAGTAGAATTAGGTAGTGTGACCAGTCTTAGAATAGGTCCTTTTAAACTTAATTTATGTGTTGAGAACTGTATGGAAGAGTTGAGGTCGTAGCCCAGCAGTAGAGCATTTGCTTAGCATCCATAAGGTCCTAGGTTTGAACCACAGAAAGTGAGCAAACAAACAAAAGCTATATAGAAGTTACAATGGGGCAGGGGATATCTCAGTGGTAGAGTGTATGCTAGCATGTGCAAGTTCCTGGGTTTAATCTGTAGCACCAAAAATATCCTAATTCTAAAAAACCTGAAATTTACATTTATAATGGCAATGATAAAATTATGTCATAACTACGTTACATCAGAACTTAGGGCACTTATTTTACAAGCCCTAATAAGACCTAATAATAATACTAACAATACAAATGAAGGGATTTTTTTTTCAAGGCTAGGCACCACATGCCAGGCTCTGTGTTAAATTCCTCACATGCTTTAATTCACTCAACCCTTGCAACAACTCTCTGAAGAAGATACTAGGTCCATTATTTAAGTGTGTAAACTGAAACTCAGGAAGGCTGAACAACTTGTTCAGGAGGCAGATCAGGAAAGAGGGTGTAGATGGACTCTCAGGCTCTAATCACAAGCTCTCCCTTTCTCTGTCTCTCTGTCCCTTTATCTCTGGGTGTGTCTGTCTCTCTCTGTCTCTCTCCCCCCCCAGAAGTAGCTCACTATTCCCTTTGTATAAAATAGGAAACAGGCTCCATAATCATCAGTGCTTTGGGGGAAACTGTTCTAAAAACCAGAAGTAGAGAAATGGCTTTTGTTGCTGGATGTTGCAAACGCTTAGTTCTTTCCACAGTTAATTTACACTTTTATTGCAACAGCAATCAAATTCCCAACAGGACTTTTCTCGCAATTGGACAGAGTAGTTTCCACACCAGGGAAGAAAATACACACCATTTGGACAAAAAGAAAGTAGATGAAGGGTGACTCCCACCCAGTGGGAGAGTGCAGTCATCAGGGTCCTGGGTACTGGAGTCAGGCACACCTGGGTTTGAGTGCAGGACTGAGGCCTCATCAGCTCTGTGAATTTGAGTAAACCACCTGAGTCTTAGTTTTCTGAGGAGAGGACGATTGTTTTGGAAAATGGTGGGGATAAAGTGAGTAAAGTGCACCTGATAAGCCTTCAGCAAAGCATCAGGAATAACAGTAGTATGAATACTAGTGGTAGTCATCGCTGTAGTATTAGATTAAAAGTGAGGACTTCTGGGCAGTGGTGGTGGCTATGGCGGTGCTGGAATGTTATTCCTAAGCTAGAGCTGGCTCGGATACCCTATCTTCCTCTCTTTTACTTCCTGACCTCTGTGTGGATCTCAGGAAGGGCAGTTTAAATGGACCGAGGCTCAGCCTGTGACTACAGCTACTGTACTGGAATGAGAGCCAGCCCGACGAGAGCATCCACACGAGCCCAGGAGAGGACTGTGTGCAGATGTGGTACCGGCCCGCCAGGAGTGGCTGCCCGGAGTCCAGGGTTCTTCCAGGGGGAGGAACCAAGGAGGTTGAGGAGGGTAAGATTTCAGCACCTTGGAGAGTGGTCGGGGTCCCAGGAGTAATAGGGACCTGGTCATCTCCACAGCTGATGAATTTTAACGGATATTTATGGTTCGTTGTTGACATGCAGATTCTGATTTGGATGGAAAGGCATTAGATCTCTGGTGTGAGAACCTGAAAGTGTAAATAAAGACTAAAATGTATTATATTTGGAAAGGGAAGAAAATGTCCAAATGGGAAAGGGAACAAGGGAGGGGGAAAGGAACAGAGGAACAAGAGAAATAAGAAATGGAAGGAAAAAATGGAAACAAAGCTTTTGTAAATGGGGAGAGAAGAGGGGGTGAGGGGAGGGGAATGGGAAAAAGAGAAGCAACAAGATATATCATGTACAGGTACAAATCCCCTATGATGAATGTTATCACTATGTACATCTAAAATGTACCATTAAAATAAAATTTAAAAGAAAGAAAAGGCATTAAAAATAGAAGCATGACAAAATCAAATGAAACCAAATTAACAAACAAAAAACACACTTATACAGAGTAGTCAGAAGGTGGTGCTTCTGGATTATCTCACCAGCGCATCAAAGTGCAAGCCTCCAACCCAGGCTGGGCCTCTGAATACTGGAACAAGACTATGCCTGGCGAGGTACAGGGCATATGTCGTGAAAGGAGTGTAGACCTGGAGCTCCAGTGGTGCAATCGGTTAGTGTGCGGTACTTATACAGGAGGGTAGACCTGGGTTTGAGTTTGGTCCTGTTGCTTTCTGCAATCTTGTTTCCTCCTCTATAAAATAAGTTTATAATCTTTCCTATCTACAGAGCCATGAAGAGGATTAAAGGAGCTACCACTGATAAGCACAATGGCAAGAAAACATGGACTCCAACTCCAACCCTCATTAATTGGGAAGCTTGAGGTGAATGTCTTAACTCCTTGGTGCCTCAGATTTTTCGTCTTCTGCTTAGCTCATTGGGCTGGTGTGAAGAAAGAAGGTAATATACATAAAGTGGCTGTCGCAATGTATATATGGTATTAGTAATCACCACCTTCAACCCCATCGTCACTCTTCAGACCAATCTTAAAAAATAAAAAGTATCAGTATTCCCACTTCGCAGATGAGGAAACTGAGACTCAGAGAAGTCGAGTGACTTCTTCAAGGTCACACAGCAAGCAAGGAAATCTGCAAAATTCCAGGCCCAAGCATTTAACTGCTATTCTTTCTTTGTTCCTTTTCCTGATTAGGGGAGGAAGGTATGGAATAGTGACTTATTATCCCGGGAGCCACCCTAGAGCACAGTAACCATACCTGGGCCAAGACTCTAGGTGACATTTGTCCCTCCCATTCCTGGGGACAAGCCAAGCTCAGCCTTCTGGGGGAATAAGACTAGACAGCAACCCTGTCAAATATCAGCAAGTAAGGGATACCAGTATAGATGCAAAGCCCACTGGAGAGGGCTTTTACTGCAGGAGGGTGGCAGGGTTACTTTTATTGCAGTGGGTAAATCTTCACCCACATTCTCTGCTTCCTCCCATGGAAGCTTCAAGGTCATGGAATGATAACACTGGCCAGAAGTTCCTCTTGTCTGCAAGAGCCCATCTCTGAGTGCTCATTGACACCTTCCTGCCCTCCGGAGTGAACTCAGCTCCAGAATCATCTTGTATCTCAACCTAGGATGGAGCTGATGCTGAATAAATGCAAAAACACATAGAGGCAAATCTTCCAGGCAGATTTTAAATAAGCAAATCTTAATTCCTCAGGGCGGTCACTTGACCAAGTGACTGAAACCTAACTCAAACAGGCTTAATAAATAAAAAGGGGTAGTGGATTTATTGGCCAAATTAACAAAAGTCCAGGGCCTGCTCTGGATTCAGGGTTGGATCCGGCTCAGGCCTCCATCCATCTCTGGAATATCACCTTGGCACAGGTTGAGGGCTGGGTCCTGCTGAGGTGCCTGCCCTGGGGGCCGAGTAGGGTGGGAGCTGATCTCTTCTGAGGGGCTCAGGATGGGCAAAATAAGGTGGTGTCGGTCAAAGGGTAAAATCTTTCAGTAAGAAGATGAAAAAGTTCTGGAGATCTAACGTATAGCATAGTGATTATAACTAATAATATATTCTAAGTTTTAAATTTGCTAAAAGTGTAGATCTTACATGCACTCACCAAAAAAAGTGGGAGGGGGCAATATATGGTGTGAGCAATAGGTTAATTAGCTTGATGGTGGCAATTTTTTCAAAATGGCTATGTATATCAAAACGTCACATTATACATTTTAATTGGGTATTGATTCCAGGGCTCTTTGTATGTACCCAAATCTAAGAATACTTATTTCCCTAACATAGGATGGTGTAGGATTTGCATATAACCTACACACTTCCTTTCGTATACTTTAAATCATCTCTAGATGACTTGCAATACATAACACAATGTAAGTGTTATGTAAATAGCTGTGATTTGTATTGTCTAGGAAATAATGACAAGAAAAATAGGTCTACATGTTAAGTACAGTTGCATTTTTTGTTCATTACATTCAATCCACAGATGCAGAATCTTCCAATATGAAGGGCTGACTGCTTATATAATGTTTTTCAATTTTACCTCAATAAAATAATTAACTGTATCTGTATATGTGTATATATGTGTATAAACATATATGTGTATAGATAATGTATCATTTATGCTGATATACACATATATCAGAATATATATATTCTGAACAACATGAGCTCAAAGAGGAGGTCGGTTCTCTGAAGAAAAACAAAAATATCATCAAACTCATACATTGCCGGCAAGAATTTAAAATGGTGAAGTCACTATGGGAACTAGTTTGGCACATCCTTAGAAAGTTAAACATAGAATTACCATATGAACCAGCAATTCCACTCCCAAGATATGTGAAAATAAGTGTTGAAACACAAGTGGTCATAGCACCCTTATTCATCATAGCAAAAAAAGAAAAGAAAAAGTAAACAACCCAAATGTCCCTCAACAGATGAATGTATAAACAAAATGCAGTGGATCTGTACAATGGAGTATTACTCGGGCATAAAAATTAATGAAATACTGACCTATACAACAACTTGAAAGAACTTTGAAAACTGTGTTGCCAGTCACAAAAGACCACATGTTGTGTGATTCCATACACAGTCATGTGGTGCAGAACGAAGTTTTGGTCAAAGATGGATAGCATATGCAGTGGTAGTCCCATAAGACTAAATCACGTAGTGACGTGGTAGCTGTCATAGTTTGTGTGAGGAACCTGTGTGATGTTCGCACGTTGATGAAATCACCTAGTGATAAATTCTCAGCATGTGTTCCTATCATCCAGCGATGTGTGACTGTATGTGAAATGTCTGGAATGAGCAAATCTGTGGAGACAGACAGTAAATTAGTTTGCTGCAGATGGGGAGAAGGAGGAATGAGAAATGCCTGCTAATGGGCATGGGTTTCTTTTTTAAGGTGGTAAAAATGTCCTGCAATTAGATGGTGGTAATGATTGCACAGCATTGTAAGTGCACCAGACGTGACTAGATTGTACATTCTTAAGTGGTTAGAATGATGAATTTTGCATTATATGAATTTTATCTCAATTTTTCTTAATGTTACCTAAAGACAATGCATGCCAGGCCGGAAATACAGCAAATACTTATTAATAGGATGACGTGGACAGGGAGGCAGGAGGCCTGGGTTCCATTTCTGATTTCCTGTGCCTGTTTTCTGCTTTGGTGTGGCTTAGAAGAGGGAAATAAACTAAAATTCTGAGACAGGGTCCCACAGTCTCCTTTGGTGACTTGCCCCCTGTGACCAGAGGACCTCTACTAGGTCCCACGTCTTAAGGTGCCACCTGGGGACCAAGACTTCACAGGGACCTTGAGGAACGCCACCCAAATTCGAGCCATGGAAAATGCTAATTTCCCTTCATTCTAAAGAGAGCCATGAGTAATGGGGCAGCCTCCTTCCCCTAGAGCTTCCGTGAGGGCTTGAGCAACTGGCTTCTCATAATCAAGCATGTGACTGGGAGGAGACAAACACTGGAGCCCTAAGCCTTATGGAGAACACAGTGTTCACAGCGAAGGGGACTTTGGCCCCCCCATTCTCATGGAAGAGGGGGTAGGTGTCTGCTTTCCCTCCAACGTCACATGAGCAGACCTCTGAGAACAGCTGCGCAGAAGGGCGGCTGGCCTCGCACTCCCCAGGAGGAAGGTGGCCATGCTTTCGCAAGTGCTGTCTGCGCTAGTCCTCTACAGGGACAGAGCTGGGTCACAGGCAACTGCTTTTGTCCCTGGGAATTTGGGGGGACAGGGGAAGAAAGCCCTTTCTGGTATCCTCTCTGTCCTTTTCAGGGGACTTAGGAATTAAAAGACAGATTAGCAGGAGGAAAGCTTTAGAAATTTACTGTATTAGTTACTTTTCTAGAGTCAATGGTTTGCAAGAGAGAAGATTTAATACAGGACAAGTACAAGTTACAATTCACCCACAAGCCAAATGCAGGAAGAGTGCTGAAAGTCTATCTATGCACCGGAGACCTGAAAGATCCAATCAAGGGCTGGGAGTCCACAGCACTGTCCTGTGTACGTTCATCCGTGTCTGCACTAAAAGGCTGAAGAAATCTATGCTGGAGCCAAGATACGATGCTCACAGCACAGATGGAGACCAGAGCTCCCCTGAAGCAAATAGCAGCCATCCCCAACGGCAGCAAGACCTGAGCTTCTTTTGCAACGAGAACAGCTGAGTCCCCTTTGGGAGAACCAGCCATAACAGAGATTCTCCAGGGAAATACCTGGCCACTATCTTCTGCTCCCGTTCTCCTTTATGTTGCATTGGCAACGGTCCTCAGGTGGATCCTGTACGCCCAGAACCACACCAACTCAGTCCAGCTGGGTGCTCCTGCTCAAGTTGACCACAGTAAGTCCACCACATTTACCACAGACCTTCATGTGCGCAGAGGCTTAACAGAAAAGAAGTGAAAGCCCCCAAAGCTGCCAGACTTGGGGCTTATCGGCCATTTTATCAAAGAGTGAGAAATGAAGGAGAAGTAAGTAGATTTCTAGGGCTAGTAAATTGTGGGAGGATGACTAAGAAATGCATGGTAGGTAAGAGTTGTTTAGTAAGATGTGTTATGCTGACCCAACTCATCTCTAGAGTCACTTTGTCCTGGTTCAGGAGAGGATCACACTTTTACAATTAGAAATTCATGTCATATTTACAAAGAAAAATGTATGCTCTGCTTACAGGTGGATAGGAGGAGGAAAGTCTGAGCTCCTCTGTGAGAGGGGCCTTCAAGGATGGAGGGGGTCTGGGTGAAACAGAGCATTTCCTGAGAAAAGCATGTTCGCCATCTACGGGGAAGCACTTCCTGGGTCAGAGGTCACCACTGGATCCAGATGAAGTTGGGAAAAGACCAGGAGCCTCTGTTCCCCCAGGAGATGAGCTCTGTAAGAAGACATGTGCTTTCTCTATCCCCCTTCTCACCTAGCAGCCTGGAGCAGGACCCCGAGAGAGGGAAGCTGGCATGTGACCCAGAACCTCAAAATCCCCTGTGTCGCTCTACTCATAGGAGTTGGTGAGGAGAGGCGGAGAAAGAGAAAGTCTTGCTCGACCAACCATGAGCACCTTGAGCTGCAGCCCATCCTACACTCAGGAGAGAAGACGAAATACATAAATCAGCCTGTGTCTGGAGCTTTGGGTAGGATCGGTCCACCCTAAAAAGGCAGACCATTAAAATAACTGGACATTACCAGAAAACTGTAGAATTAGCCCAAGACATCACTGCAGGACAGAAATATGGGCTGGATGTGGTTGAAAGCAATAAGTCTTTCAAGACAGCCTCTATTTATAACCCTGTGGGTTGGCAGACAACTCAACACAGACATTTGGAAAGGTCATGAATTGTTCTGGGCAGAGAGGTGAGGTTGATCAAAAACACAATTGCTGTGGAGTCAAAAGATTAAATTCAATCTTAAACTCTACCGTACCCCAATTGTGTGATCTCAGGTAAATCACTTCATCTCTGAGAACCGTGGTCTCCGTCTCTGTACAATGGGTAGAGAACAGCCTAACAGTAAAGACTAAATGAGATGTTGAGCCGGGTGTGGTGGTGCATACCCTTAATCTCATCACTCAGAAGGCTGAGGCAGGAGGATCGCTGCAAGTTCAAGGCCAGCCTGGGCTGCGTAGTGACTTCAAGGCCACCCTGAAATACATGGAGAGATATGTCTAAAGAGAGAGAGAGAGAGAGAGGTTACTGTCCCTAGGAATGGAGGGATAAGGCAGAGATGGTGCTATGGGAAGTTGGATAGGACAGTTGTTGAAGGAAAAGGTCCCTCAGAACAGCTGCTGTCAGCGTGCAGCCTAGAGCAGGGCGGCTGGGGGAACAGACACCCAGCATCTCCCCTTCCCTTCTCCCTGCCTTCTCTGGGGTGGACCCAACTGGAAGCCAGAGACAAGGGGGCCCAGGGATGGAGCAGAACATGTCTGCAGCCTCAGAACCTAACACCTTTGGGGACACCACCCACATGACCCCATCCTACGTGCCAGGGTCCTGGCCTTGGCGTGACCAACTGCCTTTGAGTCTGGGCCTCTGTGGGCCTTGGGCCAGGTCTGCCCTCGGCCCAGTAGATGCCAACCCCTGTGCACAGGCAGAAAGGCCCTGTGGCTGTGCCCCCGGAAGACGCGCCCGCTGCTCACCCTTGCTTGGCCCGCTTTCTCTTGCTGTAAAGCGCCAAAGCTTTTTACCGATAGCCGGCCGATCTACTTATCCTTTGGCTGCTATTTTCTCTGTTGGTCTCAGCGACCCCACATATCACCTCTGCTAGCTGGAGCATCCCCTCTGCCTGGCACATCCCCCACCCAGTTCACCCCAGGACGGTTGTGACGATTGGACCACCACCGTGTACCAGGGACTCTGTGTTCTGCCATCACTAATCCTTACTGCAGCCGGGTAGCCAGTGATGGCGCCAGTGTCCCATCTGCTCTCCTTCCTCCCCAGACTGCTCCTGGGGCCAGTGGTGGCAGTGGTGTCTCTGGAAGCAGCTGCTGAGGCAGAGTTTGGAGCACAGGATGTTTGTTTGGGACTGACAGCTGGGAAAGGAGAGCAGAGGGAGAGTGGGACTGTGATGGCACCTGGCAAGGCCTTAGCCAACCTGGCCGAGAGATCGGGTGGGCGTTGGCCTTTAGAGTGGACCACATGGCACCCAAGAGTGTAGGCCTCCAGGTCCATGCTTTACTCAGTCATCAAAGCAGGTAAAGCAGCTCTTCACAGCTGAGGCTGAATGTGACCTTCTGTCCCTTTCTAGAATGCATGTACACCTTACCGTGCAGGGATCCACATTACCAGACATGGGTTCAAATCCCACCACTGCCACTCACTGCGTGACCTCATAGCAGTGGCATAACTTCTCTGTTTCTGTTTTCTCTGTAAAATGGAGACACAGACCTTTCTAGCTCTGGTTCCGCTTTATCAGGAAGCTTGGGAGAAGGAGGAGTTTTGCATATGAAACTTTCCCAGAAACTAAAATGTATTCCTCAAAAGTCAGAATGATCTGTTTTTCCATTTTGGATGGAGATACCTAAGCCGTGTTACACATTTTCCTGCTTCTGTAAGCAGGAGATTCTCCACAGGATTTCTTCTTCCCTCCCCCCTTTTCCTTTTCTGTTCTTTCTTTTATGATTTTAATACGGGCTGCATCTACTTCAGGTATGTTTGTCTCCTGTCATATCTGGGTGCCACTATGCCTCACCCTCTTCTTGGCTGCTACTACTGAGATGCTGCAGGCAGGAAGCCAGGAAACTACACTGGAAAATGATCCCTGGCTCACACAGACAGACAGATAGACAGACAGACAGAAAATAGATAAGTGACCAACCAATGATAGGCAATAGATAAATGATGGATGGATATGATAGAAAAATATTATCAAAGAGAGGAGATAGATGATAGATAGATAGATAGACAGACAGACAGATAATCAGGCTCTCCCTCTACCCTTGAGTACTTGCCTACCAATCACAAGGACCTGAGTTTGATCCCCAGCACACACACAAAAAAAGGTTGAGAGTTGTTGCCCTACAATGAACTGCCAAGTAAATAAACCACAGCACGTTCTCCAGTGCAGCCTTTAGGTGCACATTCAAAACATATCTAAAGCAAGTTGCAAAAAGAAAAAAAAAAGAAGCAGCATAGATAAGGACGAATTTCTTTTTTCATCTTCCTGAATCTGTGGGGGAAGAGCGTGCTGGGTTTCTCCCTTGCTCTCTAGGCTGAGAAATGCCCACCTCCCTCCCCTTGTACCATTTAATCAACACCTGCCCCAGTGGTACGAAACAACTAAAACTTCCCCTCTGCAGGAAGCTATCCTTTGCTTTCCACCCACTGGAGTCATTGCCATTTGCTTTACAATAGAAAGAACCCACCAGCCACACTGGCCTGTCAAAGCCAAGCCTTCTGGGGAGCATTGGACAGCATTAATGATACCCTAGACCCACAGCAGGGAGTCTCCAGCTGTGCAGTGAGCCCAGACGCCAGGAGGAGATGGCTGCACACCCGCAGGAGCCCTCGCAGACTCCTGTGCTGTGCTCCTTCCACGCAGGCCTTGGCAGCTGGACGTCCCCTGGCACCTCCTTGATGAGGCCCCTCTATGCACACCACCAGTGATGCCATTAACTCATTACCTTTCACCCGTGAGGGCCAACCCGGTGCCACCCACTCCCTCACCCCTGCTGGCTGTCGCACGGAGGATGGTGCTGGGCAACAGGCCTCACGGTAATAACAGAAGGGGGGTGGCATCGGAATTTCTCTTAGGGGCAGACCTGCCTTTATTTAGGAAAACATTTGATAAAACACTTGACGGAGGGAGGGCAAGGTGAAGAGGCAACCCGAACTACTCCACATTTTAAATGAGCTGGAATCCCAGTGAATTGGGGCTTTCTCGTGCCAGAGTTTGGAGTTCCACACTGAGCCCAGAGAGATGATGCTGTCCGAGATGTAATCTTCAGTGTGAGCATAGTCCACAAAGCCACTCGGTTCCTGTGTATACTAAGGACACCAAGATAAGAAATTCAGTGGGACATTCAACTCCTGCCTTTTACCCCCTGGAATGGGAGCCTAGAAGTCTCCCGCCACTGCCCTAAATCTGTAGTCTCCTTGGATTCTAGCGGAGCTTGCACAACTGAGACGTGCCCCTCCGGCGGGAGCAATCACCTCTTGGGAACTAAACTGGCCCTCAAGCCGTAAGGATTTCTCCAGAGCTACAAAACCAGGACTGAGATCAGGATCAACCAGATCGTAGCCCACCTCGGCAGGCCCTTAAAAACTTGTGCCTTATTCTTTGGGAGTGAGCCGGTCTGACCTTTGTCAGAGCTGTCCCCCCTCCAGATCCTCAAATTCAAGTCCCTTCTCTTTCATCTCTTGCCTTTCCTTGTTAGGGGGCGACCTGACCTTCTTCAGGGCTTCCGCTTTCCTTCACTTTCACTTTCCTTCTCTCAAGCTAGAGTTTCTATTTTCTCTTACTTTTCAGATAAAGCTTTTGCCTGTTTAAAAAAATCTGAGAGAGATTTAAAAAAAGAAGACAGATCATAAGTATTTCTGTTATGTGTGTCCATGTATACTTTTCAGAAGTTTAAAAACGTAACTGCTGTACAAATGTGTGGTAAAGACACATTAAAGATGTATGTAACCCATTAGTAAAGGATCTTTACCAGCAGGATACCAAGCTGGTTCAAAGCAGATAAGAGAAACTAATATATCTGCACACACACTTATACCCAGGCACATACATTCAGCAGGAAAGAGAATGCTAGATCAACCCTCTAAATTAAATACAAAAATGTACCGTGTGTGGCAGCGTTCACACCACAGTGGCAGAGTTGACCAAGACTGTATGGACTACAAAGTCTGAAATACACATTATCTGGCCCTTTCCAGAAAAAGTTCTGGAATAATTATTCTAGAAGAACGTGTCAATGATCTTTGCAGGAGAGAAATCGGTTGCACCTCCACAGAACAGATTATAAATTTTCTCCAGGTTAATGTCTAATTCTAGAGAACCCGAATTCTAATCAATAATAAAGTCAAAGTTACATTCCCTAGAGAAACAGATCACCTTTAAGTTTTCTCGTTTGATTTTGAAAAGTTAAAGTTTAATCTTTTTATTTTAGGAAATTGTTCTTAATCCTTGAAATCAAAGATTCATTCAGTAGCACAGACTCTGTGATCAGCAATTCCTGACCTAGAATTTCTCTGAATGGAGACCTGAAAGCCCCTTTTAAAAATGTAACGGGGAGGGGCTTTCGGCTCTGAAGCCCCCTACCACCTCATGGTAGCTGTCTACTTTCTTTCTCTTCCATCTTTTTCCCCAAATAAAATGTCTTTTTTTTTTTTTTTTTTTTTTTGTGGTGCCGGGGATCGAACTCAGGCCCTTGTGCTTGCAAGGCAAGCACTCTAATCACTGAGCTAAATCCCCAGCCCCCAAAACTGTCTTTTGTTATACTAAAAAAAAAAAAAATTGTAACGGGGAAAAGCATCATACCACAGTGATATATGCACACCCATGTTTATAGCGGCACAGTTTGAAATAGCTAAATCTTGAAAACACCCTAAATGCCCATCAACTGATGAATGGATAAGGAAGATTTTTTTTTTTAACATATATATCATGGAGTACTTCTCTGCCATAAAGAACGATAAGCTTGAGACATTTCTAGGTAAATGAATGCATCTTGAGACCATACTCTTAAGCAAAATAAATTGGATGCACATACTTAAATACTTCACTTTTTCTCTAGTGTGAGAAACTGAAAGTGTAAATAGGGAATAAAATGCATTATATTGGGAAAGAGAAGAAATTGTTCAAATGGGAAGGAGAACAAGGGAGAGGAAAGGGGAACAAGGGAGGGGGAAGGGGAAAGGAATGGAGGGATAAGAAAAAAGAATAGAAAGAAAAAAATGGAAACAAACCTTTGGTAAATAAGGAGAGAGGAGGAGGTAAAGGGAGCGGAGGGGAATGGGAAAAAAAGCAGCAAGATATACTGTGTACAGGTACAAATTCCCTATGATGAATGTTATCATTATGTATATCTAAAATGTACCACTAAAATAAAATTTAAAAAATAAATAAACAGATAAATAAAAATGTAAAGGGGTTGGAGATTTAGCTCAAGTGGTAGGACGCTTGCCTTGCAAGTACAAGGCCCTGAGTTTGATCCCCAGCAACCCCTCCAAAAAAAAGTAAGGAATTATATGAAATTGGCTAAGGCCTGGACACATCCAGACATAAATAAATCTAGACATAAATTCCATAAATATCAGAGTTGCCTCTCAGGAAAAGTCACCAGACCTTCTGCTGATGATTCTTTTGACTTGGAACTGGTTTTCAAGAGTGAACAACGGCAGAGGAAGCCAGGTCTTCCCGTCAGTGATAACACAAGCCCAAACTCCCCGCATCTTTGAAGAACGTAATAGACCCAAAAAGACATAAGCAATCTGTGAAAATGATAGAGTCATGCCATAGTTGGGGACCACAACAGAGAAGGGGAAACAGCCAGAATCCTGAGCCCTTACTTGTTGTTCATTAAGATCATGATTTTTATTTTCTTCAGGGATAGTGGGGACTTAAGAGCTATTTTTGCTATGAAACCTGAATCTTCACTGGGCCTACACATGCCAAGAGGAAACTAAAATCAGAACAAAGCTTGACCTTCATTTTGTACCCTTTGTTTCTGTGATCGTGTGTCAAATCTCTTCTTGGCTCTGCACAGAGTTACCCTATCATTTGTGGAATGTCTGTCTAGATCCCGGCCAGGCGGGGTTGATCAACTCTGAATTTCCATGCTCTCATCCCCCTTGAAGAGAGAGGACATGAAAACTAGAGGTGTACAGGGACATTCGTCTCCTGCCATGGTCCTAAACCTGTGCTCACTCGGATTCCAGGAGTGGTGGTGCCCCGCATGACTGAGACAGTCCTTTCCTGGGAAGAAAACATCCCTCAGCCGTGAGGATTCCAGAACTGTGACACCAAGATGGAGAAAATGATCATCTGGACCTCCGCCAACCAGCTGACTCTTACAAGCTGGCCTTTCGGTTGGGTGGGCCAATCTGAGTCCCTGCATCAGAGTATGCCCGCTCAGGCCACCTAAGCTGGAGTCTTTTCCCATCTTCCTTCTTTCTTTCTTTTTTTTTTTCTGACTTTCCAATTCAAGCTTTTTTTCCTGTAAATCTGTGCTTTACTTTTAATTTCCATTTCTACTAAAGCAAGGATACACACTAGCAAGTGACAAAAAGACATGCTATCCAATCTTTCTTCCTATAAATTCCCCCACTACCAACTGATCAGAGAGGCACATCTGAGCTCATCTGGACTCCTGGTCTACATGCCTGTTGACAATTCAATAAAGCCTTTTCTTTTTGCAAAAACCTGGTGCCATTGTATTGATTTGCATGCACATCAGGCTGCAAGCTCTTGCTTGATAACGATTTCCACAACTGTGAGAGCCAAGTCCTTAAAATAAAAATGTTAATGTGCATATTTATTATTGATTTATTTAATACATGTCCTGTTGGTTCTGTTTCCCTAGAGAACCCTGACTAGCACACCTTTCAATGAATAACTACTGTCTATGAGTAATTACAGCCTAATCGATGTCTCATAATCTGGCTGAAGTACCAACTCATCTTTGAAAAGTAGAAAGAAGAACAGGGTACACCAAGAGTCAGGCAGTGGGCTCACTGCCCACCACCCTTAAAGGAGAGCGCTTCAAAGGGTAGAAGGTGTCCTGCAGCTTCCTCCCCCAACCACCAGGGTTCAGGGGCACACTGGCCTGTAGCCTTTCTCAATTCTCTTTTCTCAATCTTTTCTCAATCTGATAGCCCAGGGGCGCAATTACCAAGTAGGACACAGGGTTACAAGAAGCAGTAAATAGACAAGGTTCCTTAACTTTCTGGGGGCTGTTGACCCTTCCAGGTGAGATAAAGCCCCCAAGCAGAGCCACAGGAGGGGAGGGCTGGGAATCAGAAGCCCCTGTCCTCAACGGGCTTCCACCAAGCTCATTGCTCAAGACTCTGCCAATGAAATAGATGCAACATCTCCCTGCCTACATCTGGACGAAAGCATGAACATTACATGGGCTAACAGAAGTCTAGGATTCTGCAGATTCATGAGGGCTCCATCAGAGAAGCACAATTTCCAAGAGATACAGAGCATAAAGGACCACAAAGCAATTTGTCCTCACACAATGGTGAACTGTGCACACTCTGCGTGGGGCTGTCATTTATGTTTCTCATGCTGTAAGCCCAGAGAAGACAGGCAGGAAAGGATGATGGGTGCAAAGTGGAAGAGAGCGAGGACAAAGGGCACTTGCAAGACAGCTGGGACCACATGGGATGGGGCAAAACCCAGGTGTTGGTGTCTCGCTGCCTCCAAGACTCTGGTATCGGTGATGGGAGCATTGTGCAGGAGGAGCTGGCGCTCTTCAACGTGCAGTTCAACATGCATTTGAGCCAGGAGTAGGGAGAATTGAAGGAAGATCCAGGAATTACAGGTTTGGCTGCTGCCCTAATCAATCAGGTAAGCTGGCAGATAAGTGACAAGGCATCGAACTGCCTTAGCCTTAGAACATTACAATGAGCCACCTCAGCCCTGCCGGCTCCAACCTCCCAGATGCAGAAAGCACGACGCCTCCCAAATATGGTGCAGACCATCTCAGGGCCTCGGTCATCCTGGAATTCCACACACAGTGAGTTCTGGGAAATGCAGTTCCTTTTCAGCTATGATGCCACAGTACCAATCAACCACAATTTGCTGGCTGTAAATTACCAGCCCAGTGAAGTTGGGGATGGTAGTGGTGTGTGGACCAAAAACCTCCTTTCCAGCAGAGTTAATTGAATTGGATGCATTTTAGGGGCATAAAACCATTTGATTAAAACAAACTCTTCAGAGTGGGGGTATAGCTCAGTGATAGAGCACTTGCCTAGCATGCCAGAGATGCTGGGTTCCATCCCTAGCACTGCAAAACAAAACAAAACAACTAAAAGGACAGCTCTTTATATGGTGAAAGTGATATTGCTGTCAGGAAAATTACAAGTGACTTTTCTTTTTCCTTTTACAATTGCTAAAGTACTTTGAAAAAACTCGCAGCTTACCCTCCCTTCACTACTTCTATTAAAAATAATTGAGAATATTACCCATACTAAAGAATAGAGTTCTGATACACACTATGACACAGATGAACATTGCAAACATCATGCTAAGTGAAATAAACCTGACACAAAAGAGCAAATAAAGTATTATTAAACTGAGCTGAGGCACCCAGAATAGGCAAATTCATGAAACCAAAAGTAGATTAAAGCAGATAGGGGAATGGAAAACCATTATTTAATAAGTACAGAATTTCTTTTCAGGATGGATGAAAGAAAAAACCCTGTAAACATACTTAATGTCAGTGAACCACACACTTTAAAAATTATTAACATGGTAAATTTTGTGTGATCTATTTTAAGCATTTTTTATTTTTAATTGATACATAATAATTGCAAATATTCATGGGGTCCAGCATGACATTTCAATACATGTGTACAATGTGAAATAAACAGATCAGGGTAATCAGCATATTTGTCACCTTAAACATTTATCATCTTTGTATTGGTAACAGTTAAAATTCTCTCTACTAGCTATTTTGAAATATGCAATTAATTATTGTGAATCATAGTTATCCTACTGTGCCCTAGAACACTAGAATTTATTCCACTTATCCAACTGCATCCCTGGACCTGTTAATCATCCTCTCTCCACCCTCCGCCTCCACATCTTTCCCAGGCTCTGATAGGCATTATTCTATGTTATGTGTATTTTATCATAATAAAAAATAAATAGTGTGGAGGATTGTGATCATTAGTTGTGACATGTTAACTTGCCTTGAGTAAGAACCACCTGGCAGATTAGTAAAGTTCTGGGTGTGTCTGTGGGTGATTGATGTGTAGACCAGCAAACTGAGTGCGAGGAGATGTACCTCTGATGTAGGTGGCACCAACCAACAGGCTTGTAGCCTGGACAGAATAAAAAGGGAACGAACAGAGCATTTCCCTTTTACAGGTGCTTAGGTTCTCGCCACTGTTTTTGGACCTCAGTCCCCAGTTTCTTCAGCCTTCCAATGCAGAGTCTTTGTCCCTCCAACACAGTAGCTGTACAGCAAGTTTCCTAGTCTTCAGCCTTTGACTGCTACTGGAATCTCTGGCTCTCCTGTACTTAGATGGCTACTTTTGATTCTTATACTTCTGATTCCACAGATGGCCACTGTTACTCTTCCACTTCTGATTCTGTGCACCTGAGATAGGAGATTAGGGTGTGGTGAAGCTGGCTGGGGAAGCAGACATGACCTGTGACCTGTTAATTACAAGATCCCAGACAATGGGCAGAACAGTTCCCAAAGTCCTGCCCCTGAACTTCTTGCAAGAATTCCACCAGGTTTTCAATAGGATGACCTAGACCTGATGTCAGCCTGAGGCATAAGATCCCAGCACCGCCTCTCAGGACCTGTATGTAGAAGTTCTGGTGGGTTTCCTTGAGATTTGGATGCATAAAAGACAAAGACTCCAAAAACTTGCTATCATGACTTTCTTCACGGTAGCCCACCCTGCTTCCTCCAGGGTGTCCTTTTATTGCTTTTTCTCCTTTTACTCAGCCCAAGCTCGCTCTGCAGAACCAGTTTTTCCCTCACTCTTCACTTTTAATTTCTTAAATAAACTTGGCCACTACTTTTTGTTCATTTTGTTCAATTCTTTGTCTGAGATGAGAAAAACCTGGAATCTAACTCGAGGGAGAGGTGAGTAACCCAGAACCTGGAAATGTTTAGTTGGTGAGCCACTTTTAGAAGGAGCTACCTGATAACAAACCTACCTAGTAATTCCCTTTGTATAATTATACTTGTATTTTATATCGATCCTGTTGCTCTAGAGAACCCTAATACAAGGATATAGCTCAGTGGTAGAAGATTTGTTTAGCATGTATGAGGTCCTGGGTTTGATCCCCAAACTGGAAAGAAAGAGAGAGAGACAGAGACAGAGAGAAAAGAAGAAAGAAAGTGGGAGAAAGTAAAACAAAGAAAAAAGAAGACAGACAGACAGACCTCCTATATGCCTGTGAAAGCACCTCTCCTTCCCATAGTGTGTAATTTAAAAGATCCTCCAGGGCCCAAATCCAGAGAATTGAAACCATTGCAGGAAACCCCAACTGCATTTTCCTAGTTCTGCCTCCTCCATGTAGATGTCAATAACCCAGCTGGGCAGATGGTGGGCCATTTTTATCCTGGTCCCCAAAGAATGTTCTCAACAAATAAAAATAGCTTTGTTCAGAGAGTCTCCTTTTAACTGGGCAAGTTTATTTCCAGCCAAAGTGAGAAGGATCCCCACTAACTAATACCATGGATTCCAGGGAGCCAGAAATAGGTGTGCAGCCCTGAGTCTCCATACAGTGTTTGATTGCAACCTGCTACCTTCCAGAATGCCTGTACTCTCCCCTCTACTTGTTAGTATTTAATCAATCTTCAAGGGATTGTGATGGCCAAAGCACCTCCATTTTATCCTAGCTCTTCCTTGTTAGGTGGCCTCCATGGGAACCTGACATTTGCTGAATTGTTAACTCTCTGCAAGCCTCACATGAAGCCACCTTCTGTGGGAGAGAACAACATGTACCTAGTGTTGCCAATGATAAATTGCTTTTCTTGAAAAATGTATTAACCAACAATTCTATAACAATCCTGTTATTCTGATGTAATTACAGTTTCTGATAACAATTCTGCGATGCTGATGTAATTGCCTCCTGCCTATAAAAACCCCGTTCTGCATCACATTAGTTGCCGAGAGTTCTTGGGTGCATGAGCCCACTCTCAGCCACTGGCTAATAAAGGACTCAAATTGGCACACACTCTGTGTGTGTGGCAACTCTCCTTCTCACACCCAGATGGAGTGACTACCAGGTGGCCAGCAGGGTCAATTCGGGGTTCCCACTTCAGGACAATCCAGGTTTTCCTCCTCCAGGAAGTTTCTCACTACCCAAATGTGGAGTCCGCAAACAGCTGGAGGAACTTTCTTCTTTTCCTGGAGCCAAAATATACCTCCCATTTGGCCATAATCTTTCATTGAGTCCCCATCTACACAGATACTTTAATTATCATCCTAACGTTGACAACACCATTCATAGAACACGTAAGATATGCCAGGCATGATGCAACCCTACTTACATGAACCCTCTTGTTTACTCGTGACAGAGGTCCTGTAAGATGAGCCCTATACTCATCTTCATTTACAGATAAGAAAACTGAGGCCCAGAGAAATTTGCTGAAGGGGACAGAGTCAATAAATAAAAGAACTGGAACTTGGATTCAACTATATCTGATGCCACAACCTCTGCACAGAAATGCAAAGCCCTGGCTCCCATGCTTTTTAGGTTGTGACCCTCGGGGAGATACACATTTCATGTACTGACCCAATTCGCATCCACTTGTAGACACACGTGAAACAAAAGCAAAACTTCACAAAATGATACACTCTTACTGTAAGTGATGCACTTTTATTTTTCTATTCTATTGTTTTTAATATCACATTTTTAATGTAGTAAAATGGCCATAACACAAATTTGCCATCTTAACTACTTGATGTGTACAGTTCAGTGGAATTGAGTATCTTCCCACTGTTTTGCAACCACCTCCAGATATTCTTTCATCTTGCAAAACTGAAGCTCTGTGCCCATTAAGTGGTAATTCCTCACTTCCTCTCCCTCAGCCACTGGCAGCCACCACCCTACTGTAACCTGCACTGTAAAATAGAACTCCAAACTTCTTCCCCCGCCCTCCTCTCTTCAGCTCAAAAGAAGACACAGGATATGCAGATGGAGCCCCAGAAGACTGAGAGCCTGGTTTGTTTTCCACAAGAAAGAGGAGGATGAGCTGAAGATGGCCAGAAGTGATAAGGCAAGTATAATGATCTGCATTCTCTCTCTCTCTCTCCCTCTCTCTCTCTCTCAATCTCTCTCTCTCTCTCTCTCTCCCTCCCTCTCAATGTTCCCCTCCCCTCTGGTCCTTCCTGCAAAAGATCCTTGCCCACCCACACACAGGTGAGTTGGTGATTTGAGGCAAATGGCCCTCTCCATCTCCTCAGAGCTGTCGCTGAATAAATCCTGTTTCCTTTCTACCCAAATATGTGGCCTCCTTTGGTCGGCAGCAAGCGGACGAACCTGACTGAGAACATGTACCTAAGTGGCCAACAACATTTTCTGCCTTATAATTCTGACTTTTCTAGGTACCTCACATAGGTAGGATCATACAATAATTGTCCTTTTGTAACTGGTTCATGTATAGCCATCCATGGAATATCTTTTTCTATCCTTTTAGTGCAGTTAGAAACAATGGAGCTGAAGGAGTCACTCCCTCCCAACAGTTTAATTCTGAACAGGTCCTACCACCCTGCCTCCTTCCGTTGTCCTAAGAGAAGTAGAAAATCACATAACAATAACTCAGGAGGTCTATGGTGCTCTAGAGCATGTGCATGTTGGATTTCCTAACATGATCTTCAGTCACTTTCACCCTACTCAGATCACGTTATGGGTTCATGAATATGTACTACATGTCATGCATGTAATTAAGATCAAAGTGAATTCTGGGACAAGCATGTGTGTTGAGACCCCTGAGATGGCGCAGCACCCCGGCCAATCATTACCATCAGTCACACCTACAGATTCAGGGGGAGGCAGCTGGGCCGAGGTGCATACCCTTTAAATGCTGAAAACCTGATTTATGAGCCCTTCGCCTTTTGGAACATCAATGAGAGCTAGTTGCCACAGTTGCTAGGTCTAGCATTTAGACCTGCAAGGAAGGGCAATAAACATTAGGTAAGGCTAGAATTTTAATTTTTTCACTAATGAAAGAGTAATTTTTTTGTAAAGCAAAAAAAAAAAAAAAAAACCTGATTTATCAGGGCAGCTGTTGCTATTTCCATGTGCTATGATCTGTGTGCAATGGTTTTACTATTCTGTCACCCTGAAACCATTTTTCTGTCTGTTCCACATCTTTTGTCAGCAGGGACTTGCCCTGAGCACAACTTCCCCTGATCTTCAATAAATGTAGCTCCTTGCCACTTGTTCCCAGGTGTGCGCCTTGCACTTCACTGCTTGTTGTACACAAGAGCCTGGATTATATCTGGCTATTGTGTGGTGATGTTGCTGGGTAGCTCCTTCTAGAAACTGGCTCAGCAAATAAACATTCCCGGGTTTGTGGTGCTCGTGTCTTATTCTGGAGTTGGATTCCAGGTTCTTCTCATCTCAAACAAAGATTTGAATGAAATGAGCAATAAACGATAGCACAGTTTATTTGAAAAAGTAAAAGTGAAGAGTGACAGAAAAACTGGCTTCACAGAGTGAACTTGGGCCAAGTAAAAGAGAGAAAAGCAAGATAAAAGTACACCTTGAAGCTGGGGATTTAGCTCAAGTGGCTAGTGTGCCTGCCTACCAAGCACAAGGCCCTGAGTTCAATCCCCAGCACCCCCCTCAAAAAAAATTAAAAATTAAAAAAGTACACCCTGGAGGACACAGGGTGGGCTATCATGAGGAAAGCCACGATGGTGTGAGGACTTCATGGTGTCTGTGTCCTTTTATGAAGTCCAAATCTTGAGGAAACCTGAGGAGAGAACTTCTACATACAGGTGCTGAGAGGCGGTTCTGGGATCTCACGCCTCAGGCCGATGTCAGGTCTAGGCATCCTGTTGAAAGCCTGCTCGAGTTCTTGGGGGACGTCCACGTGCAGTGAGTTCTTGGGCGAAGTCCACGTGCAGCACTTTGTGAGCTGTTCTGCACATGTGTTCTGCGGTCTTGTAACTATGTCACATCTACTTCCCCAGCCACCTTTGCCATGCCCTAATCTCCCGGCTCAGTAACATTTTCACTTTCAATCTATTTATGTTTCTAGATCTCAAGTGGGTATCTTGCAGACAGCATGTAGTTGGATCATGTTTTTAAAATTCATTCTGCCAATCTCTGCCGTTGGTTGGAACATTTAATCCATTTATATTTAAAGCAATTATTAAAAGACTTTTGTCATTTTGCTATTTGTTTCTATGTACTATATGGCTTTTTTGTCCCTCGTTTTCTGCATTACTCTTTTCTTTTGTGTTTAGTCAATTTTCTACAGTGAAATGTTTTAATTCCCGTGTGTGTATGTATGGGGGGTATATTCTAACACTATAAAATATATAGTTTTTTTAATTTGAGGTTACCATGAGAATTACATTTAACATCCTAATGTTATAATACTCCAATTTGAGTTTAGACCAGCTTAACTTCAATAACACAAAAATCTGCTACTATCTAACTCCATCGCCAACCTCTTTCAGTATTTGATGTTATAAAATTGTATCTTCAAATGTTATCTGTACCAAAACATAAATAATTCTTATGTACTAAATTATTATGCACTAATCTCTTAAACAGTGTAGAAAACAAAATATGGGGTTACAAACCAAAGTTGCAATAATACTCCCTTTTATGACTGCTATATGTTTACTTCTACTGAAGTCTTTATTTCTTCATACAAGTTACTGTCTAGTGTCCTTTCATCTCAACTGTTCGATTCCTGTTAGCAGGTTGTGGTGGACTGATTGTGGTCAACTTGAGCCAGAACGCCCAGCTGGACAGAGTTGGTGTGATGCTGGGCATAGAAGATCCACCTGAGGACTGTTGCTGATGCACCATAAGGCTGAGTGGGAGCCGAAGCTAGTTGTGGGCTGTTTCCCAGGAGAAGCTCTGCTGTGGCTGGTTCTCCCGAAAGGAACTCGGCTGTCCTCGTCGAGGAAGGAGCTCGGGGCCTTGCTGTCGTCGAGGATGGCTGCTGTTGCTTCTGAGGAGCTCTGGTTGTCATCTCTGGTGCGAGCATTGTATCCTGGTTCTGGTGAAGATTTCTTCAGCCATCATTTGCAGACACGGACGTACATGGGACAGTGCTGTGGGCTCCCAGCCCTCAATTGGATCTTTGGGTCTCCAGTGCCTAGATGGACATTCGGCACTTCCTGCATTTGGCTTATGGTGAATATTTAAACTTATAAATGTCCTCTATAAATCTGCTCTCTTACAACCATTGGCTCTGAAAACCTGAGACACATGTCTTTCAGGACAAGTCAAGCATTGAGGAACTCCCTCAAAATTGAATATCTGAGAAGGTCTTAATTTCTCGCTTTTTCCCCTCTGCTGAGGATGAAATCCAGGTCCCCCTGTTTGCTGGGTAGGTGGTCTGCCACTGAGCTTTATCCCCAGCCCTCTGCTTTACTGTTGAAGGACAGTTTTACCAATTACTGGCTTCTTGATTGACAGATTTTTTTCTTTCATCACATGCTGTCCTTTGGCATCCACAGTGTCTGGTGACACAGCTGCTGATAATCTTATTGTGATGAGTCCTCTCCCCACCCCCATCTCTCTGTCTCTCTCACCAAGATTGTCTCTTTGGTTTTTGGCAGTTTGATTACGACGTATCTTAGTGTGAGTCTCTTCGAGTTCATCATACTGTTGCCAATCAGGCTGGGGTTCTTTTGCTAGATTCAGGTGGAAACTGTGAATTGGGAAAGTGCAGCTCTTCTACCAGTCCTGACGTCACCGGATAACGCTGGATAATGCTGGAGGCTAACAGTTGACAAAGCCAGTTGACACTGCCTGGTGCCAGCTTGTGCAGACACCAGAGGTTGACTCTACCAGGTGCTGGTGTCTGCAGCTGATCTCCTTTGGCTGCTGGCCTCTGGAGCACAGCAGTGCTAACGGCCCCAAGTGTTTATTACTTTTTCTTTTTAATCAACCGCTCTGTCCTTACTACTCAGGATGAGAATCCTGAGCAGATTTACAGGAATTCTGGAGCCCACATTACTGGAAAAATAAATCATGAGCAGGCTTACAGGACCACCAAAGTAAGTCTTTAATAGGGCTTGTGCTGCAGCACAAGGCGGGCAGTGCACGGAGGGAGCCCTCCTCTGCTAAGCCAAGAAGAGGCCAGAGAGCACTGCTCATATAGCCGCTGCAGGCGGTGATTGGTGTGGGGCTCCAGGACAGCCTCAGCTGTCATGGTGCTGAGCCGGTGAGGGGCGGGGCTGAAACCAGGGAATTTTCTTGGAGACCAGCTATGGGTGTTGGGGTGTTAGCCATGGGCCCAGATCCCCCCCTCCCTGAATTAGCAATGCCGAGGTGCCTGTTCACTTCTTCTAAAAGGCAACAGTAGTGTCTGAAGTGGCAGGAGAGGCGATGGGGCACCACGTTGGTGGTCGAGGTGCACCCATGTCGGAGTGGAGTGGAGGAGAGAGGCCGCTAGATAGCCGGGGAGGACTAGGTGTCCCAACCCACTGTGGAGCAAGGGGGAATCAAGGAGTTGTTTTCTTGACTTTCTCCCCATCTTCTTAATTCCTTGAAGATCTTTGAAACTGTTGTTTTAAAGTCTTTGTCTAATAGATCTGGCATCAGATCTTTCAGGATGGTCTCTGTTGGTTTATTTTTTCCTTTGAATAGGACTTTTTTTTTTTTTTGGTATGCCTTGTGGAGTGTTGCTGTTGTTGATGTTTTTGATGATGAAAATGGCATTCAAATCTAATGATGCAGTAACTACTTCCCCAGGGATTGCTGGTTTTTATTTTTGGTTTTTGATTGATGTAGGCTGTGTCTATGCTAGTGATCAGCCTGAGGTGTAAGTTTAAAGTCTTCTCAGGTCTTTTAAAACTGTGATTTCGCCAGGTGTGGTGGTGCACGCCTGTAATCCCAGAACTCGGGAGGCTGAGGCAGGATTGCCGCAAGTTCGAGACCAGCCTGGGCTACATAGTGAGTTCAAGGTGAGCCTGAACTACATAGTGAGACCCTGTCTCAGGAAGAAAAAAAAAAAAAACAAAACTGTGATTTTCCTGGGTCTGCACAGTGATTTTCTAAATTCCCCCAGTACATGTGGTTGCTTTTAAAAAAAAAAAATGTGGTTGCTTGCGAATGTCTTAAGCTTGACTGTATGGTTCCCAAAATGGGAAAAAGAAAAATGAAGAAGGAGGGCAAATTTGAAGGGGTTTTGACCCTGTTTGTTCCTTGTCAGCTGCTTTAGCCAAAAAGAGGGCCCACAACGGTGGTAACTGCCCCGTGATCACAAGCAGCAGTAACCAACCAGCACATAGATCCCTAGTATGTTGCAGACAAGGTCCTTTGGGTCATCTTGATTCCTGTAAGCTGCCTGAAAGCTGCTATAGAAACAGGTACACGGTTGCCTGCTAAGGGGTGGAGAGCTGGGGAGCTGCTACCTTGTTATGAGTTGAAATTAATCACAATTTACCATCCAAGCCTTCCCCCTAAATTACAATCCTTCAAATAGACTCCAGATTTCCCCCAATAATTACATTAGATGGATTCTGTCAGTGCAATTATTGTCTAGATTGGGGGACAGATTCCTTGTCCTTCCTTCTCTACTATCTTCCCAGAATCCTCCTCTAATTGTTTTGCAACTGGTTACAAGCCACTAAATTTATTTCCCAGCCCACTAATAGACTGCAACCTGCAGTTTGGAAAAATCTCTGTACTAAGCTATCCTAAGTCGGCAGCACTCGAACATACACTGAGCAGCCACTATGAATCAGTTGCTAAATGTGACTCAAAAATCTCAAGAGAAGTGAAACATGGCCTGTGGCTTCAGGGATTTCACATGCTAGGACAGAGGTGTTGAAGACAGAGAGATGGAGATGACTTGCGCTATTTGAGCATGTATAATAGACCAAGCTAAAGGATCAGGGTGTGACTCGGTGACAGAGCTCTTGTTTAATATGCACAAGGCTGTGGGTTCAAGTCCCAGCACTCACAATGATACAGAACTCTTATCTGGGTGCTTACACTCTCGATGCTGCTGACTCTCAGAACAGCTTTATGAATTAGACTGTTGCTCCTCAAACTCTGATAGGTACGTGAATCACCCAGGGGCAGCTACACAATGCAGGTGCTTGTTGGGTAGGTCCAGAGCAGAACCTGAGACTCTGCATTTCTAACGAACTCCACAATGAGCTTGTTTGCTGCTGATCTGAGGACCACACTTGAGCAGACAGGAGTTATTTATGTACCAGGCACCATACTCAGCTCTCAGAATGTGATTGTGAAGTCACCGCTTGAATGCAGAGTTCTCTGATTTCAAAATTCATGCTTCTAGCCAAGGAAGTGGGAGCAACTATTCCTTAGACACAGAAACAGAAATGGTAGTGATGGGACTGGGAGGGAGAACGTGGGCCAGGTCAGGGCCAGCACCCAGGAGCTGGCTGGGGGACTACAGGGGATTTCAAGGCCTGTGTAGCAGCCACGGAGGACGGAGGCTGATGCAGACCGGCTAGTGCTCAGGGCCAGCAGAGGCTGGTGCATCCGGTTCCTTGCAGCTGAGAAGCCTCTGATTCACCAAGCCAGCCACATGCAGAGCATGCCCCGTGAGGCGGCACTTCCCGCAGTATCCCTGCACTATTCGCTCAGTAGCTTCCAGATGAGTCTTTGTGGGCAGCCTTGCCAAATCGCTCAGCGGGTCCTGCCCACCAAAGGCCTCCACAGCCTGTGATCTGTCAATCTCAGATACTTGCCCCTCAGCAAGACACTCGGCTTGACAATCAAAGCCACCGTGCCTCTGAAATGCTCAAATATTTATTCCAGTCACTCTTTGCAATTTGCTTTGTATGATTTCTAAAGCTGGAGGGTTTCCAACCTCAGGGAATGAGTTGGCAAGACCATTGCTGACTACAAAGAGACTCAGTGCCCTTCAACAGGCACAAATGAACACCAGCCACGTCCCGTTTCCTATGGTAGGCTTTGGGGGAACAGAGATTTGAGAACATGAAATGGGGGCCCCAAGGGTGTCATCTGAGCTAGGGGCTGCCTCTCTGCTCAAAGGTATCTCGGAGAAAATCCAAATGGCCAGTAACCATTTGAAATGATGCTCAGACTCCATGGTAAGATAAAGGGAACCAAGCCATCAGGAACATGCCACGATTCACTCATCAGACAGGCAGGAAGGTAAAAGAAAACATTCAGTGTTGGTGATGAGAAATGGACGTGCTTGTACACTTACTGGGGGCGTCAATTTATGTAGCTTCTTGGAAGGGGATCTGACAGTTTCTATCAAGAGTCTGGATGTGTTCAATGGCTTCTGACCTGGCTATTTTATATCCAAGTGTCTCCCAGTAAAGAAGACTCCACATAGGATTGGAGCAGTCTGTGATCTGAGTATCTGTGCTTTGGGACTCCTTGGCAATTCATGAAGGAATGGCGAGTTCAAAGCTAGCCTGCCTGAGTAACTTAGTAAGACCTCATCTCAAAAAGAGGCAGAGAGGGTACGGTTCATCAGTACAGCACTTGCCTAGTGTGTGCAAAGTGTTGTGTTTGAGCCCCAGCATGAAAGAGAGGAGGAAGGGAGAGAGGGAAGAAGAAAGGAAGGAGGGAAGGAACGGAGGGAGCCATTACCACACAGGAATGTTGTAAAGGTGAAAGGGAATACATGTGCAGACTCTAGCAAATAGCTAGTTTTCAATAAATGGTAGCTATTATTATTATTATTATCATTATTGACAAATTTAAGAATTCTAGGATTTTGGAAATTATGAAGCAGATGGCCTCATTGAAGAAATGACAGGCAGCCTCCTTTGGTGACTGCGAGGAGTCACAGCACCGCTGGCTGTGAAAACAGGGGGGACTGTGATGTGAGCAGCCCCTCTCATCAGCAGGAACTGATAAGGTGCCCTCTTGGCCAACGGCCTGGGGTGCCCTGCTCTCTTTCTGATGTCACACTTGTAGCCCCCATCTGAGGAGCTCCCCAAGCTTTGTGAGTAATTTGCAATTAATAAACTGGGCAGAGTGTTGGGGATTTAGCTCAGTGGTTAGAGTGCTTGCCTGGCAAGCACAAGGCCCTAAGTTCGATCCCTGGCATCAAAAAAATAAAAATAAAAATAAATTGGGCAGAAATCCAAAACATTCTTTTGTCTTGGGCTAAGTTGAGAAAGGGCATAGGCAGCAGGAAGGAGGATGGGATTGGGAGGAGAAACAAAAAGAGGCAGATATTCCATGTTAGTGTATAAGCTGAGCTGTTGTAATAAGAGATCCTGGAGTATGAGGGCTTCATTTTTTTTTTTCCTTTTGTGACAGGGATCAAATTCAGGGCCTTGTGCTTGCCAGATGAGCACTCTAACCACTGAGCTAAATCCCCAGCCTGTGACTTCAATTTTTAAAAATTGACTTCTAGCTTTACAGTTCAGAGGTGAGCATTCCAGGCTGGTGGGGTAACTGGGGTCCACAGTCATGTAGGAGTGAAATTTCCTTTCATTTTGTTGCCTATAATAGAAGGTGTCCCACCCTCCCTACCACATCTCTTGGGAAGAAAAAGATGCACAGCAAGAAATCTTCTAAATGAGAGATGCTAAAGTTTGCACATCTCACTTCTGCTCATATTCCATCGCAAGAATTCAGTTACATGACTACATCTCACTACAAGGGGTCTGGGAAACACACCCTCAAAACTGGGCCACTCTCTGCTCAGTAAGGTTCCATTATTATGGAGAAAATGGCAAAGAGGTAGAGGAGACGGTAAATAGTTGTTACAGATCCCCCAGTATTACCTCGTATTACACGGTGAATTTGAAGAAACCAAGGCCCAGAGAGGTAAAAGCACTTGCTCAAGAGCACACAGCTTGATAAATGAAGAGCTGGATTAAACCAGGTTTCCTGGCTCCCTGATTCTTGTAGCCCACAGTTTTGGAGCATGTGGGCCTCAGAAACGGAGACAAGGACCAAAGGTGGTGGCTGTGCTTGACGGCTCCTCCATTCAGCAGCCCACCCTTGCTCTTCTATCTTTGTCTTTTCCACTTGACTGTGAGCTCCACTAGAGAGAGCTAATTCTGTTCCTTTCCCCACCCTTAGTGCCACAGTTAGTATTCCATGGATGTTGTTGTTGTCAATGAGTAACTGCATATACACACAAAAAAGTAAACAGAGATGAACCTAACAACACAAAGGAAGAAGTTGTTTTTGATCTTTCAGGAAAATAACCTTCTATAGTTCCTTTTCCATCAAATTGGAGCGAGATGACCTTTCTAGTGGCTCCCACAGTACTTGGCCAGCCCCCCTATCTCGTCACACTCCATTGCTGTGGTCTCTTGACACAGTAGCCACCCTACTCAAGTATGATTTGGGCACAGAGGGGTTACGTTGTGAAGTCTAAAGGGTCTTTTCACAAGAGCAGGACATGCTCCAGAGTCTGGTCATGTAGCCCATGAAGCATACTGGGCTTGGCACTTTTGAGCCTGGATCCTTCTATTCCTTGGACCTCTGTCCCCTCCCATCAGAGACGCTACCAGCCTGGAGCCCTTGCCCATGTCTGAGGCCACAGCCTTCTGCTTCCCTGAGGGCTGCTGTCCCCACCCCCCTGATGGGTCTGCCCTGGGTGTCCAGGAAGAGCCCGAACCCAACCCAGGTCCTTCCACACAGCCACCCTCCACGGTGGCCTAGAGGAAAGAGGATGAAATTCAGCAGAAGAGCTAGAAGATGCAAGGCAAAGAGATTCTGGGCTTCCACATCTATCTGGTTCTCTCCAGCCCAGACCCTTTGGCTCCAGGTTTTCCAGAACATCTCCCTATTCCAGAGGCCACCAAAGTCACAGTTGCAGGGGTCTCATTTTAGTTCCTGCCAACCAATAAACACCTGACTGCATTTCCAAGTCCTGTATCCAGGTTCTCTGGTGGGCAGGTTGTGCTCTTTATAGGGCCAGCCCATCATCTAAAGGGGCGTTGTTCACACTACAAAAGGTGTAGATTTGTGTGTGTGGTGTGACAGTTTCCAGCAGATGGCAGTACAGTGTCTCGAAGAAGAGGAGCCTCCTTCTAATTTAAATGACATCCAAAGGGCTGGTGGTGACCTTGCTGAAAGCCTTCTTAGGTATGACGGTGAGGCCGCAAGGTGGATCTCTGGCTGAATAATGTAGCAACAAGCTCTCACTCTAGAGCCAAACAGACTGGACTTGCATCCTGCTGTGCTGTTCCGACTAGTGCTTGACCTGGACAAGCTTCCTGAGTCCTCTGAGACTCTGCCTGCTCATATGTAAAACAGGGTTCATAGTAACACCTCAAGGTACTGTGAGTGTAAAACGGAATAAGTTATTTAGCTGAGTATCGGCACCCGCCAGGTGCCCAAGGAGCCCTGAGACAATAGCGTAGGGAGAGAATAGTCGACATCTAGCCGGGCATGGTGGCACATCCTGTAATCCCAGCACCCTGGAAGCCTGAGGCAGGAGGATCTCAAGTTCGAGTCCAGCCTGGGCAACTTGGCAAGAGCCTGTCTCAAAATATAAAATGAGAGGGCTGAAGATTTAGCTCAGTGGTTAGAGTGCTTGCCTTGCAAGCACAAGGCCCTGAGTTCAGTCCCCAGCACACACACACACACACACACACACACACACACGTGTGTGTATGTATAAAATGAAAAGAGCTGAGGATGTGGCTCAGTGAGAAAGCCCTGGGTTCAGTCCCCAATACTGAAAAAAATATAAGATTTAAAAAGTAGCTATCTACCGCTTTATCTCCACAAACCAACATGTATGCTCCATCCAGAAAATGTTCCTTTGTCCTACTCTAACCTCAGGGTTTAACCGGAAGCTATTCTTTCTGACCCACTGCTTGGCCCCCATTGGGTGGCCGTGGTGTCCTCTGACCTAAGCTAAGACAATCAGGAGGCTTTTCAATTTGGGATGGTAGGGGTGAAGCTGACAGAGGGAGGTAATAGGAGATGCGATGGGAATTTCATCTGCTGCGAGGAAAGTGGTGGCCTGGAATAATGAAGCTGACAGGAAAGAAGCTGAAAGGAGAGTAAGAAGAAGGTGGGGAAAGAGGGGAGAGCTACTGGGTAACATTTCAGTCTCTAAAATCAGTGTCTCTGATACCCAGAGACACCCTTGCCTTCCCCATCTTTGTGGAACAGTGTGGTCCTATCTCTGTACATGGGTCAGACCTGATTACTTCACGCTATTATACAAAAATTGTCAATAGCTCCCCATAGCCTACCCAAGAAAGCAAGTTTTTTTCAGCTGCTGATCAAAGATCTCTGGAATCTGAACTCGACCCTCCCCCTTCGCTTGTTCAGTTGGTCAGTCGGATGTCCCCGACCATGTCACCCACTCACCAGCTTTTGCGCCTCCCTTCCTACCCTTCCTTGTGTAAAATAGCTCTCTTCCCATGGTTCCTTCTAGGCGACACCGTCCTGTGAGCTCTTGTTCTCCCTTTGTCTGGTGCAGCATCCTGGCTTCCTCTAAGGGATCTCTCTCAGTCATTGGCTTTAAACTACTTTTCCTAAACTCCTTTGCAGAGATAATTATGGCCAATGAGACAGAAGTGGAAGTCGTTGGTCAGAGATTCTGGAAAACTCCTAGATATCAACCTTGAACGCCTGTCGCCAAGCTTTTTCCATGTGAGAGACAAATTCTTTTGTTTTGCCATCAGGCAGTGGGTCACCATGAGCTATCATCTCATTTCATTTTATTTCACTTCATTCTATTCTATTCTATGTGGTGCTGGGGATTGAACCCAGGGCCTCATGCATGCTCTACCACTGAGCTACATCGTCTCATTTCAGTGTCCCTAGAAACCCAACCAGTTATCTGGATGGGAAAACTGAGGTTTATACACAGCAGAGAATTCAGGTCCACTTGACTTCCAAGTTAGTACTCATAAATACCACCCTCTTCTACTTGTGAGTAGGAAAGAAATGAATTCTTAACTAGGCTCTAGCAGAGAAAGCTAATTGCCTCTCAATATGTAATACCCCCTTCTTCTATGAGCATAGTTGTCAGACAGGAGAAACTTTTACTTCAAAGGGACATTAAGCGGTGTCTAAAGATGTTTTGGTTATTATAGCTTAGAGAAAGGATGACACTGGCATCGATAGTAAAGAGATGCTGTTAAATATTCTACCCTGAACAGGCCCCTCCCCACAGACACAGCAAAGAATTATCTTGCCCCAAATGCCAAGTGTGCCAATGTTAAGAAACCCAATTCCATAGGAACCAACTTGCAGTTTTTAGGTGGGCACAGTCCTGCCTAGAATAAAGACAGCTATTACTCCATTTGGCCAGATGACTAAACTTGGGCTAGTGGAACAGCAGTTTCTGTATCATGCCCTAAAAGAGATTTGTTCTCCTTTCCTCTCCCCCTTGTTGATGTCTGGAATATGGATACGGTAGTGTGCCATCTTGGAACTTGCAAATGGGAGCAGCGTTCTGGGGTCGGCAAAGCAAGAAGCTGCAAAGAGCCTGTGCCGCTGACAACCTCACAGATGTCATCTTGTTAAAGCCGTTATTATTTTGAGCCTTCTTTTCGGCAATCAGACAGACCTTCATGCCAACTAACACAATGTAACGATCTCCCTCTTTCTCCTGTGTTTTTCTTCTACCACATTTTCAAAATAGCTCCCAGAAAAGCTTTGTTTTGGCAGCAGATCCTAAAAGACAAGAAAACACTTTCTAGTTGCAATGTCATTACAAACCCATGGCATTTACTTTGTTAGTATCTGCCCACAAGTCATTTCCATCCGAGTATGTTAGTTCATCAACGGTCCAGACTTTGACCCAGCTCCAGTAGTCTTTGCTTACAGGGCCTCAAGTGCTTTATGCTGAAAAATGATGTCCTGAACACAGACCAGGTGCACATTTCTGGAATTTTAATCTATTATCCTGGGGAGAACGGAGCGAAGCACTAGGTGCCTAGCCTCGGACGGTGGGCTTGCAGCTCCAGCCGGTCACACCACAGAGCCTTTGTTCTCCCACCAGGCAGCAACGGCACGCTGCAGCCCATTACCCGGATGTCACCGTGATCTCTGCTGAGTCATCCACACTGTTTCTTGCAGTCCAGGGGGGCACATGGCCTATGTTCGGGACACAGCTGAGCACTTTCAGTGGTCCAGTGAAAGAAACACTGGCCCGGATAGTAAGATATCTGGCTTCTTATTTGCAAACCTGCCTTCAGTTAGCTGTGTGATGCTTTTAGTTTTCAAGTGACGACATTTAAACTGGCTTCTGCAAAAGAGCGAGGAATTCATTGGCTCGTGTAACTGACATCCAAAAATTAAAGAATGGCTGGATCCAGGGACTGGCTTAACCATCTTTGTAATTTCTGTGAGCCTGATGCTTTAACATCTGGCTCACGTGCACATGCTGAATGCTCCTTGCTCTAGACAACCTGATCACATGCCTGAGACCTGAGTCTCCTTCGGCCTCCTCATCAACGCCTCCACCTCCCAGGTTGTGCTTTTCAAACACACATCAATCAATCTAGAGTCTAACTCTAACCACTTCCCATATTAGATTCTTACCCTATTGGACATGACAGATGACCTGCCACAGTCACCTCAGGGCCAGATGTCAGGCACCCAGGGACAGCCCCTAGACACCAGGGTCCACTGAGCAATCCTGAACGTGCTCACCCTGACTCACTCATTTCCTTCCTGCAGAAATGACACTAAAGGCTCCAGTCACCTTCCAAAATCCGCTCTACACACAAGGCTTCAAGACGACATAACAGATCTAGTCTATAACACCTTCTGTCTTGCTAGGGCTGGCCCTTGAGTAAATCTGACTTCCTTCCTACCAACTCTAATTTCCCATGTATTGACTTTCAAGTGGAGAGCAGCAGAACTCAGGTCGCACTATTCTGCATAGAATGACAATGCTTGTCCCCGTGATTTCCTGCCTAAGGCATTCTCTAGCCTTGTGAGCTCATTTACCGGGCTTCTGGGGCTAGAGAATGCCTTAGGCAGGAAATCACGGGGACAAGCATTGTCATTCTGTTATGTCATCTTGAAGCCTCGTGTGTAGAGCAGCTTTTGGAAGGTGACTGGATTATGGGATGTCGTACTCATTGGTGGACTCATGCACTGTTCAGCTCAGCAGCCGAGTGTGCTGCTGGAACATGGGACCTGCTGGGAAGAGGCCGGTCACTGGAGGTGTGACCTGGAAGCGTATATCTCTCTCTGCGGTCTCTGCTTCCTGGTCACCATAATGTGAGCAGCCTTCCCCTACACCGGCCCTGCCACCGTGCCATTTCTGCCTTTGAGCCTGCCAACCATGGCCTGCAACTTCTGAAACTGTGGGCCAAAATAAATCTCTCCTCCTTTAAGTTGTATGTATCAAATATTGAGTCTCAGCAACAAATAAAGTGACTGAGAAAGGCTTCTGTCCTCGAAGCTCAATCTTACGGAACTCAAGGGCACAAAGGGCTTTTATAGGGAGGAGAAAAGGGAGCGGAGAGGGACAGTGGACAGGAAAGCTACATGCTGAGCAGAGTCTTAGTCATCCAGGACTGGTGTCTCCTTCCCCACCCAGGACATCAATCAAGCCGGACCTCCTGAGGCTGGTTACAAACATTATTTTTCTGCAAGCTAAACATCACACGAAATTTACATTCTTTGTGTTAGTGCACAGAATTAAAGAATAAGGTGAAGCGTTACACGTTCTGGTGTTATCTAAAGGTCACCAGAGTGTGGGATCCTGTAAACTTACAGATTATTTAGCAGTTAACATCTTAATCAGAATTTAGGAGCAAGGAAGTAACCGTGCAAAGGACCACTTGAGGAGGCCACTGGTACCAGAGGTCTGGGGCACAGGGCACTTGCAGCATCTGCTACAGTCTGAAACAAGAGGACGCCTCACTCAGAGCCTCCCACCTTCTTGCTGATGAAGCCAGACTGCACCAGAGGTCCTTGCTTCCCTCTTTAAGCAGGACCCTACGGCTTCCTCTCTGGGGTGAGCCAATGTAAGTAGGTGGCTGAGTTTCAGGCTCTGGGATTGAATTTTCTGACTTGGAAGTAGAAAAACTCAGCCCAGATGGTACTTTGATGTCACACTTGTGAGACCCTGACCAGTGAGCACAGCCAAGCCCGCCAAGATTACTCTGATCTGCACAACTGTGAGATAATACGTAGATGTTGTCTTGTGGTTTTTGTATTTTTTTTAGCTCATAGATAATGCTGTTGTGTCGTGTGTGTGTGTGTGTGTGTGTGTGTGTGTGTGTGTGTGTGTGTGTTGCTGGTGATGGAATTCAGGGCTTTGCACATGCTGGGCAAAGTACTCTACCACCCCCAGACCTTTGTGCCATTTTTTGTACATTTCTTAATTTTATATTATTATTTCCTATTTATTACAGTCTCTCAAAACACAACTTGGAAAAAAAATGAGTGACACTTTTGATAGTTTAGACCCAGACATAGCAGAACAAAGAAGTCCACCCAGTATCTAGCTTTGTAAAGTACTGCATACAGCCAGGTGGGGTGGTGCACGCCTCTAGACCCAGCACTCTGCGAGTATGAGGCTGGGTGACTGCAAGTCTGAGCCCAGTCCAGACAACTTAGTGACTCGGCAAGACTGTCACAAAATTTTTAAAAAGAGGCTGGGGACCAAGGATGTAGCTCATTGTGAAGGCCTAGAGTTCAATCCCACAAACCCCCAAAAATGTGTTACCCTACCAAGAAAAACTAAAGCTAAAACAAAAATAATCATACATAACACATTTGAACTTAAAGGATCAATTAAATGGCCAAGAAAATGAAATATAGATCTTACTCATAATATTTCATTTGAGAACACTAAATGTCCAGGCAACTTTAAAATATGGAATCTAGGGTATCTGAAATTTCAAAAATAACCTCCCCCACTTCTTGGCGAACACATTTGCATAAACCAATATTGAATTTCAGACATCTGACATTTCGGCTAGAGGATTGTTATTTTTTTAATTGTGCTAAAATCACTTAGCATACTATTTACCATCTTAACTCTTTTTCAAATGTTCAGAGAGTTAAGTATAGTCTCATTGCTGTGCAACAGATCGTCACAGCTTTTTCCTCTTGGAGAGCTGAAAATCTGTGCCCATGGAGCAGCTCCCCATTCCTCCCCCAGCCCCTGCTCACCACTATGCTACATTCCATTTCTGTGATTTTGACCACGTTAGAGACTTCATGTAACAGAAATCGTACAGCATTGGTCTTTTTGTGACTGGTTCATTTCTGAGTGGTCTTTTAAACTGAAGAGTCTATGGTAATTTGTTCCATAGCAATTACTTTAGTCCTTTCGAGCTATTACAACAAAATACCTCAGACTGGATAACCTGTGAACAATAGAAATTATTTCTTACAATTCCAGAGGCTGGGAAGCATGAGGGCAAAGAGCCAGAAGGTGCTACATGTGGTGAGAGCCTGCTCCCTGGTTCGTAGACAGCGTCTGTTCCCTGTGTCCTCACGCGGTAGAAGAGAAAACTGGCTCTCAGCAGGCTCTTTTATAAGGGCACTAATCCCAGTGTGAGGGCCCCACCCTCATGATTTAACCAACTCCCTGAGACCTCCCCCCTGCCTTCTAATACTATCACATTGGCGATTAGGTTAAGTTTCAAGGTATAAATTTTGGTGTAGGGACATCAACATTCAGACCATAGCAACAATAATACTCATGTTCTCATATTCTCTGCCTAAATATGGGCAGAGACTAAGAATGCCTTAAAGGCTCTGCTGTTTTCCATCCTTACTTCATTTCCTTAAGATTCAAATTCCTGGGACAGGGAAACAGTTTTCTTTGCTAAAGATGCATGTCCGTTTCTTGGCTGAGGTAGGCAGGAACTGGTCTCACCAAGACCACAGGCAGTGGACTCTGGATGATTGTCCAAAGCCAGACTGCCGTTCTCTTATCGGCACAGGGAGGATGTGTGTGGGGCAGACAGAAGTATATGGGTGAGTGTGGTTACAGAAATGATGCAAGTGTTTGGACTCTTCAGGCAAATAGTCCTGCATTCAAATCAACCTTCTGCCACACGCTGGCTGCGTAATCTTGAGAACAGTCCTTGAACTTTCCTAGCCCCCGTTTCTTCAAACATACCATGGGAAAAAGATCACTCACAGACCTTGTAGGATTGTTGAGAATATTACACAAGACAAAACACGTACAGTGACTAGCATGATCTGGACAAGAGTAAGCACTAAATAAATAGAAGTTCCTAGTTTATTTTACTTCTTTTATCATTTTTAATTTTGAAATAAATTTAGACCACAAAAGAACTGTAGAAATAGCACCACAAATTCCTGTACACCCTTTCCCCACCTTCCCCGAGGTCATCATCTTACATAACCACGATATCGTTATCAAAACTAAGAACTGGTATTACTGCGATGTCATTAGCAAAACTACAGGCTTTATTTGGTCTTCCACCAGCTTTTCCGTGAACAACTTTTCTTCCTGTTCTAAAATCCCATCCAGGTCCCAGGTCATATTTATTGTCACTTGTGCTTAAGTCTCCCCTGGCCTGTGAATGTTTCTCTACCTTTCCTTGTTTTTCAAGACCGTGGTAGTTTTGAAAAGTACTGGTAGTGATCACCATGTCTTTTCCTTTTCTCTATGGTTGATGCTCTGATCTCGGGGGCCCTGTGGACCCTGGGGGGAACGGCCCATTCCTACACCAGCCAGTTCCTAGGGACAGTGACCAGCTGGTGTGGGGCGTGCCCTTCATTCGCCAGGTAACCAGCCCAAAGTCACACTCCAATCATCTCCTTTACGAAGTGGTAACATGCGGGGTTACCAGCCCTTTCTAATCACCCTACAGCCAGGTACCAGCCAATTAGGGACCACAGCTAAGGCATAGAACCTATTGAGATGATTCAGACCAGCTAACCCTGAGCTGCTGGCCTGGCTTCCCCAATCCCTTCCAGTGGGAGACATGATGAAGGCTCATGGCTGTTTCCGCCTCCCTCCCTCTGCCCCGTGACCAACCCTGTGTGGCCCCATGTGGCACAGAGTGTCCCCTCCTCTTGGGGACTGTGAGTATCAAACACAGAGATCCTTTCCTGGTCTATGGGCCTTACCATACCAGAACGATAAAACCTCTATGTTAGAACAAGGGTTAATTATTTTATAGAAGCCCCAGGAATTTGGGTCTGTCTGTAGGTTTTTCATGATTAGCCTATGGTCATGCATCTGGGAGAAGAATCCTGAAGAGAAGCACCTTCCCAAGCAGATCACATCAGGTAGAGCTGCTTTTAGGAATAAGTTACAAAGGGTTGATTTTATTTCGATGTTGATCTAGCTCCGCTTTTTCCCAACATTCTGCTGTGGGGATGATAGTTGCCAATATTTATGTATTAGTTTTCTATGCTGCATGATAAATCACCATGAATGCAAGTGACTTAAATCAACACAAAACCATCATCTCCCGGGTTCTCTGGGTCCAGACTCCAGACACAGCTCAGTCGAGTCAGCTACTCAGGCTCTCACCTGGCTGACGTCAACGGGTCAGCAGGGACCGTGGTCTCCCCTGAGTCTCAGCACCCCCTTCTGAGCTTTACTGGTGACTGACCGAGCTCTGTTCCCGTGGCTACAGAACCGAGGCCCTCAGCGCCAGCAGCCGCCCCCTCGTCCCTCACACACTCCCGGTTGCTCCTTCCAGGCCGAATGGGGAGTACACGTGATACATTGACTCCCTCAGCCTCTGACCTCTAGACCCAGACGTCAAAATGCCACTGAATTAAAGTCCAGCCCACAAGACGCATTGCCATTAGACCCCTTGGAGGGTCTCTTCGAACGCACTCATTCCATCCTTCTTGCCACTTTCTGACACAGTTCTGGAACTCCTCTTTGTATCTTTACAAGGTGTGATCAGAAATACAGTGAATGCCGCTGCTGGATGCCATCCAACAGAAATGTGCCCTCATAAAAACATTACAGTGTGTCCTCACCCACCTGATTCACTAGATCTAGCAGCATGTAACTTCTGGCTCTTCCCCAAAGTCAACATGACCATGAAAGGTAAATGTTTTGAATCAATACAGGACATCACGGCAGACACAACGATGCAACTAAAGACACTCAGGAAAGAGGACTTCCAGAAATGCTTCAGAAAGTGGCAAGGATGATGGGATAGGTGTGTTCAAAACAAGGGAGGGTATTTTGACGGAGATTCGTGATAATATGTCTTTAACCTTAATAATTGTTTAAATTTTAAACACAAACCATAGTTTTTACCGCACCTTATACATCTGCAAATTCTTTCACATTTGCCATATAGTAAAACAGCCTACTGAGTGGCATGATAACCTCACATTCTCAGGTGCCCTCACACTCAAGGGAGGGGTTGTGCAAGGTGTGCACACCAGTGGATGCAGGTCTAGAGGCCAGCTCAGCATTCCGCTCACCACAATGTACTGTGTGCCGGTTTGGTCTTGCACCCACAGCGGGGGAAGGGGGGCTGCTCTCCCCATTGCAGAGATGAGCGAGACTCTCCACTGTAGTCACACAGCTGGGGAGTTGCCAGCAGCTAGCGGGGGTCAAATTGCTCTCTCTCCCCTGCCCACCCGCTTACACACACACAAACTCACAACACCCTCCCCTGGTGTGCACTGTCTGCCAATCAATCCTTTCCTCTTCTCAATGTTTAGTGAGTGCTTTCAGACAGTAATTTTTAGGAGTTTGAAAGAGGGAGATATTTGAGGAGAAAAGGGAAAAGAAGGGAAGGGGAGGGGAGGGAAAGGAGCAGCCCAAACACACTAATGTTACTCCTCGCTCACATATACTGAATGCTGAGCACATTTTTTACATTGTGCTGCTCATCTTCATAGTGACCCCAGTTGCTGTCATTATATTCATTTCTATGATAGGAGCAAAGTTAAGCTACTTCCCCAAGGCCACACAGTGAGTGCCCAGGACTGGATGCCATCTGCAGTGGTTCAACTCGCTTCTGGCTTCTCTGACGCTCGGGGCTCTTCCCGAGAGCCCCCTGGCTTCCAGGATGGGCAGCAGCCAGCATGGTGAGAGCTGAGGCAGCTCTGCTACCCCAGCGTCCCTGTCCCCTGCAGCCCAGCCCCCAGTTCTCCAGTCCTGCTTTGTATTCATCACATCAGCCCTGTTCAAACAGGAACCCCAGAGCCCTGGAGTCCACTGGACTGCTGCCTCCGAGTCACCTCACACCAGCAGGCTCTTTTTAACAAATTCTGTACAACAAAGTGAATAGGAAGAGTGACTTTATGGTGGTTCCTTCAGCATCCATTTTCCCTCCCCCACCATCTAAAAGCCATATGCTGGGGGAGGGGATTGACCTAAATTTCATCTCCAGGAGTAAGATCC
>PVJO010015011.1:0-46464 GCA_004026905.1 Hystrix cristata
TAGTGAGGTAAAATACAAACAAAAGAAAAGAGTAAATAATGGATACAAAAAGACAAAGTATTAGATATAAGCTAATAGACAAAGGGTTCAAGGGAACAAGAAGAGGGCAAAGAGGGAGGGGAATGGGAATCCAGAGGAATAATGGTATCTTAAAGTAAGAACCTAGGGCTGGGGATTTAGCTCAGTGATTAGAGTGCTTGTCTTGCAAGCACAAGGGCCTGAGTTCAATCCCCGGCACCACAAAAAAAAAAAAAAAAAATAAAGTAAGAACCTAATAACCCAACTTAAATCAGTGACACGTACACTGGGCACTATGGTAATTTTATACACTTGTGACTTACTGCTGTATGTAGGGGGTTGTTTACATTGCTCACTGTCATAAGCAAAAGGTACAATTAATTGTGCTCTGTAAGCTTGTGTAATTGCCTGTAAGTTTGTGTAATTTTGGATAAATTTTAATAAAAATCTAAAAAAAATTATCCTTGGATAGGTAGAAGTGTGTTCATTCATCATCTGGCACATGAGCTACTGAAGCAAAAGGAGTAATATCCTAACAGGATCAAAAGGAATGTGTATCTCACTCAGAAAACCTGGGCATGAGCTGTGTTTTCATTGAATATGACTTTGTATTATTTGCACTATTTTCACAAAGAAGGGAAATGTTTGAGTTATTTAGAAGAAGCATAGGAAGAAAACTTTAACTCAGGACATGTTGAGAGTATGAGTATGTGTTTCTCTGTGCATGTGTACGTGGGTACACAAATACTTGAGAGTCAATGGGAACAGTGGGGAGCACCTATTGGTTTTGATGGGCCAGCAGCTCTAATGCCATTGGAGAACAGCTATCCTCATTTGCAATCATAGGATACTAAAGAAGGTGCCAATCAGAGCACCCTGTGGTTATGGCCACAGGACTGGGCAAATGACCTCGAGCTAGTGAGTTTCTTATTGGTAGGAATATTTTAAATGGCAAGACACAGAAAACCCAACTAAAATACCTTATGAATAAAGGAAACACAAATGGTAATTATAAAATACACACCAAAAACAAAATACACATTTTTTTCAAGTGCATGTGGAATATACACCAAGTTAAATCATATTCTAGGAAATAAAGCAGACCTTAACAAATTTAAAAGAACTGCAGTCACATACAGTACAGGGGTGATCAAAATAAATGGTGAATGTTTAAATTTTCAAAATGTATTACAGTGAAAGACACATAGCCATTAATCCCTCTCAAAATACCTTCCTCTCCACTTTGAATACATTTCTCCAATAGTTCTTGCCACTTTCTGAAGCAGTTCTACAAGTTCTCTTTCATGAGTACCTTTTAAAGGTAGAATCAAAAACACGGTGACTGCTGCTGCCAAGTGCCATCCAACAGAAAAGCAAGCAAGTGGATGGTGTGTCTTCATCCACTTTATTTAGCAGATCTGGTACTTCTGTCTCTTCCCCAAAGTCAGGATGACCATGAACATCCTAAATTGATTCAGGACACTGAGGCAGCCACAACAGCACAACTGAGGACATTCAGAAGAGAGGGCTCCAGAGCCACTTCAGAAAGTGGCAAGGAAAAAAAGAGAAAGTGGCAAGAATGATGGGATAAATGTGTCTGAAGTGAGGGGGAGTGTGTTGAGGGGGTTCAATGGCAATGTGTCTTTTACAATAAAGTTTAAAAATTTAAATATTCATTTTATTTTTTGATCACATCATGTATGTTCTTTGACCATGAAAGAATTAACTAGAATCCAGTAAGAAGATATTTAGAACAACCGATTTGGAAATTAACACATTTCTAAATAATCTATAGGTCAAAGAAAAGACAAAAGGTCAATTAAAATACTTGGATTTAAATTGAAATAAACATACAACTTATCAAGTTGCAGGATTCAGTTCAAAGCAATGCTTACAGGAAAACTGATATTAAATATACATATTAGAAAGGTATCAAATTAATGAACTTGGCTATCACCTTAAGAAATTATAGAGACTAAAAAGCAAATAATAACGAATAGAAATCAATGAAATGAAAATAGAAAAAAGTAGAGAAAATCAATCAAACCTAAAATGGGTTCTTTGTAAAGACTGATAAAGTGTATAAGCCCTCAGCCTGGCTGATCAAGGAAAGAGAAGATACAGATTACCAAAGTCAAGAATGAAAAATCTTATAAATCTGAGATGCTAAAAGTGTAGGAAATATTTCAAACAAAATATTACCTGTAAATTTGACATGTTAGATGAGTTGGAATACACAGACTTGTGAGGCTCAGTGAGGAGGAAATGGATAATCTATTCATATGTGTATCTCTCTAAGAAATTGAATTTGTCATTTGAACCCTTCCAACAAAAAAACTCCAGACCTAGAAGGCTTCAGTGGTGAATTCTACAAAATATTTAAGGAAGATATAGTATAATTTCTTACAAATTCTTCTAGAAAATTAAAGAGAACAAAATATTTCCCAACCTGTTTTTATGAGGCCAACCCAAATATCCAAAGCAGAAAAAACCCACAAGAAAAAAAAAAATCCTTCAAGTCCTTATCCCTCATAAACACAGACAAAAGTCCTCTGGAAAATATTAACAGACTGAATCCAGCAATGTACAGAAGAAGAAAACATGACAAAATTTGGAAAGTTATTCTGCAAATGCAAAATTGCTTCGACATTCAACAATCAATTAATGTAATTGAGTCGACTAAAGGGGAAGAGAGATGAATATGAAAAGAACGAAAAGGTAATTTTTAAAAAATTCAACTTCAATTCATTATAAAAACTGTCCACAAAGTAGATAAGGACAGGAAATTCTCAATCTGATAAAGGATAATTATGAAAAGCCTACTAATAATATCATATTTTGCGGTAAAAGACAACTTTCTCCTAAAATCAAGAACAATGCAAAAGGGGTTGGGGATATAGTTTAGCAGCACAGAGTGTGTGATCGGCACACAAGAGGTGCTAGTTCAGACTCCCAGCATCGCAAAAAAAACAAAAAACAAAAACAAAAAACGAACACTGCAGAGATGCTCACTCTCACTACTCACCTTTGTGTTCAACATCATACCTGAGACCTTAGCAGTGGGATAAAGGAAGAATAGTGTGTAATAATAAACACTGTAACATAATGAAAAATTATATCTATACATATATATGTATATGTACACGTAGTTTGGTGATAAAACTCTTGATTCAGAACAACATGATGGAGAAAATACTAAAGATTCTATTTTTTAAAAGTTTCTAGTGCTAGTACAGTAAATGCATTTAGCAAGGTCACAGGATGAAAGGTAAGTTCAATTAATTGCATTTTTATACAACAGCAATGAATGACTGAAAAGATTTAGAGTACCATTTACAAGAACACTGGAAACAATGAAATACATAGACTAAATTCCAAACAAACAAGATTAGCATGATGAAACATACCAAACCCTAATGAATGAAAGAAATACGATTGAAATAAATGGAGAAATATTCTGTATTCATGGACTGGAAGACTTAATATTATTAAAATATAAATCCCATCAAAACTGATCTATCAGACAGGGGATATAAATAAATGTAGAGCACTTGCTTAGCATTCACAAGGCTCTCAGTTCAGTCCCCAGTACTGAAAGACAAAAACTGACCAGTAAGTTCAATGCAATTCCAATTAAAATCCTAAAAAGAATTTTGTAAAAATCAATAATCTGATTCTAGAAATAATATATAAGGGGAAAAAGGGGAAAGCAACAAGAAATGCCAAAATAATCTTAAGTAGGAGGACTCTACTTGATTTCAACAGTTACTTTCAAGTCATAATAATATTGATGAAAAGAAGGATACTTCATAAATCAATGGAGTAGAATTAAGAGTCCAAAAGCCACACCTGTAAGACCAATTTGTTTTTCACATAGATATAAAGGCAGTTCAATGGAGAAATGTTTGTCTTCTCAACAAATGATGAATTAGAGTTTGGGGATTTAGTTCAGTGGTAGAGCACTTGCCTAGCAAGTGCAAGGCCCTGAGTTCAATCCCGGCACCCAAAAAAAAACAAAAACAAAAACAAAAACAAATGACGAATTGGATAGCAACAAGAAGTAATACGAAACTTGATCCACATCTTATACCATAATCAAAAATTAACTCAAACTTATCATACATTTATATATATATAAATGTATCATACATTATATCCTATATTTAAGATACATTATATCATACATTTAAGATCCCTGAACTACAAAACTCCTAGAAGATATATGAGAAACTATAACTTTATGACCATGAGTGAGGCAAAAATTTCTAAGATACACCACCAAAACACAATCTATGAAAGAAAAGGTGATAAATTGGACTTCACAAAAATTTTAAACTGCTTCTCTTTGAAAGTCACTGTTATGGCAAAGGAAAAGTGGAAACCACAGACAGAGAAAATAATATGTAAGAACCTGTGTATGGTAAAGGATTGGCATTCATATTTTTAAACCTTTAAATTTAACAATAAGCAAACACTCCAATATAAAAATGGGCAAACCAAGATGCATCATGTGCAGGTACAAAATAAATGTGATGAATATAATCATTATATGTACATTGTACCAGTACATGTTCTTGGTTAAAAAATAAAAAATAAATAAAAATAAAAATGGGCAAAATATTTGAACAGACATTTGAAGACAAAAAATAAACAGCTAATATGGACATGAAAAGATGCATCATTACTCGTTCAAGAAATGCAAACGAGTGCCACAATTTGATAGGGCTACTGCATAAATGAAACAACAAATAAACAAAACTCAAACAACAAGAAACTGACAGTACCAAGGACTAACAAGAATGTAGAACAATCAAAAAAAAAAAAAAAAAAAAAGAATGTAGAGCAGCCAGAACTGTCCTTCACTGCCGATGGGAATGTAAAATGATGGAATCACTTCAGAAAATGTTGGCAGTTCCCATATAATTAAACATATATTTGCCATACGACCCAAGAAATTCAATCCTGGGTATTAATCTAAGAGGAATAAAATCTTAAGTTTACACAAAAATCTGTATATCAGTGCTTATAATAGCTTTATTCATGATTATAATAAAACACCTAAAACAACCTAAATGTCTCTAAACTGGTAAATAAGCTGGTAAGTAAATAAATGATCCATCCATATGATGGAATTATACTCAATAACCAAAAATGAAGTGCTGATAAACCCAGAAATATAGTTGAATCTCAGACGAATTATTCTGAGCAAAAGAAACCAGATGAAAAAGTCTACACACTGTGTAATTTCATTCACATGACTAGAAAGGCAAATCATGGGGACAAGACTCAGTTAGTGTTCACTGGAGCAGGGACAGGGAGGCCAGCTGACCACAGAGGAGGAAGAAGGAAGTACTGGGAAGTGATGGAAACATTCGATATCTTGATTGTAGGGTAGTTACATGACTATGCGTTTGTCAGAATCTATAGAACCCTTAAATCTATTCAACCCTTAAAAGGTTGAATTTTGTTGTACATAATTATACCTTTTTAATGCTGGGATCAAACCTAGGGCCTCACAATGGTAAAGGTAAGCACTCTAACACTGTGGTGCATTTCAAGACCCACTGATTTTTAAAACTAAAAGGAACTTCAGAGTAATAACATAGTTAGTAGGCCTTTATAGAAGTATTACAGTAAATAAATGAGGAAAAGTTATACAATAGAACACATTCTGGTTATCCACTGCTGTGAGACAAACTACCCCTATCCCAACCCTTTAAAAAAATTCAGTGGCTCAAAGCAACAACTACTTTATTACATCTTCCCATTGTGTGGCTACTGAAATAGAGCAGGGCAGCTAGGTAATTGTTCTGGCCCCTGGACACTGCCTGGGTCACTCAGTCGCATATGGCTGACAGGTGAGCTGGTCCAGGGGGCGTGAGAGGCTTCATTCACTTACCTGATACCTTGATGGGGTCAGGTTGGTGGCTGGGCTCACATGGCCCTCTCTGCCTGAGCCTCAGAGACTTTGTGGCTATTTTGAATCTGCCACGACCTCTGATGAATTAATGATTGTAACAATAATTATTGATGACTGCTAACATCAAAGAAGAAGAAAAAGAAGACAGAAAAATAGATGTTACATGACTCCTACTGGAACTATAGAACACTACACAGGAAATAGTTCAGCTTTAATAAAAATTCAACCTCAATTTGATCAACTTTCTAGATCAACATACTAACTTGAAGAAAATGCAAGGGACAGAAGAACATATTAAAATATACCATGAGAGATAGTATATACATGCATACACATATGTTTGTATGTATGTAAACATATATGTAATTACAATATTTTATGTATTCTGTGTAATTATTTTATAATTACATGTGTGAGTTCAGATGCTGAAGAGCCAATACTAAGAAGCAAACCTAGTGATCATATCTAAGTTTTTACATGCTATTCTCATCCCCCCAAAAATCAGTGCTCCTTGGGGAATGACACTTAGGCTAATACAGGGAGCCTGGAGCACTTAGTTGAACCATAAAGACAAACTCAAAGAAGATGGAAACAAGAACCAGCTTGAAAGGGTTCCCACTTGCCAAAATCTAACATTTGAATACTGAAATTGGTAATAATGACAATGTTTCCTCACTGGTATACACAAATAAAGGAGAAAGATCTTCCACAGAGTAGAAGCCTATTAATAAATACAGAATGTCTACCAATAAAAAAAAGTGGAAAAAAATCTTTTAAAAACGTGAAAGGTCTGATGAAATGAGAAAATTACTATTTGGCAGCCATAACAATCAATTGAGGGAGGAAGTATAGATGTATGCTAAGACAGAGAACGAGGTAATGGGAGAGGAGCAAAGTGGTCATACAAATTCTGCGGCATGCAGCAAATATAGAAATTGGATAAAATCATTCAAAACCATTACTTAAAGGTACTGAAAATGTACAAAACCAGATAGAAGCTGAAGGAGGGTTTAAGATAAAACACAACCAGAAAGGACAAAATATGTGTACCTGTAGCTATATGACCTAAGCCCCTACTACCTCGATTCCACAGCCATCAGCTGCAGAAATCTGCAATGAAACCAGTCTGACAAATTCAAGGTATTATCAGTCAGAGTTAGTATCAAGCAGGGAAAAGCAGATGGAAGTTTTAACACGAAATTCTGTGAGTGAAAGAATTACAGAAGGAGAAAGACCCAAATTCTGAATATACTCTGCGCAGTTCTGTGGCTAACAAATAACCCACACACACGCAGGGGAAACCTCAAGGTCCTGGTGGTACAGAAAGTAGAGACAAAAAAAAAAAAAAATCTGCTCTTGACAGAGTTGTAGAAGGTGAGATCTGTGAATTTGCTTTTTGTCTTTTTTTTCTTCTGAGTGCATTCCCCAACCATGCACATGTTAGGAGACAAAACCCAAAGCTGTACAAGAATGAAATATCATGCACAGACTCCAGAGCCTGCAGTGTAGCTAGAAATTAGGTGGAAACCTGCAGAATCAAGAAGCAACAGAATGGTGCTTTGCTGACGACCAAATTAAGATGGCTCAGCAAGGACCACCCCCCATCCAGGGACCAAGCTAAAAAGGCTGCAGTGAGAAATGTCAGGAACAGAACACAGATATCAGGTGCTGCATACCACTGGGGAGGAAAACTTTCCAGACTGAATGCAACCAAGCTAATTGCCAATTAGAACAACAACAAGGCGATGGTCCTCAGAAAAGCACAACAGAATCCAGAGTCCACACTGTATTATTTATAATGTCCAATATTCCATCAAAAACTATCAGATATGCCCCCTACCACCATCAGAAACAAAAGAAAACACAAGACAGTCAGCAAAAGCTGAATATGATTGAAACCAGATGTTGGGTTTAGCAAAAAAAGAATTCCAAAAGACATTATAAAGATGTTCAGAGAATTAAAGGAAAAATGACATAAATGGATAAAGAAATACGGAATCACAGTAGAGAAATGGAAACTATTTGGGGGGTCATTCTGGAGCTCTAAACTACAACAACTGAAATTAAAATTTTACCAGAAGGGTTCAGTCATATATTTGAGATGGCAGAAGAAAGATCAATAGAAATTCCCCAGTCCAAAGAACACTGAAGAGGTAAATACTGAAGAAAAGGAGGGACATGAAAGGCTGATTGGATATTTGATTATATTAAGAAATTATTTTAGATATATCATGATTGAGATATATATATATATACAATGGTTATGTGTCATTTATTTTTTTTTTATTTTTTTTATCTTTTTTTTTTTTTTTTGTGGTGCCGGGGATCGAACTCAGGCCCTTGTGCTTACAAGGCAAGCACTCTAATCACTGAGCTAAATCCCCAGCCCCAGTTATGTGTCATTTATAATGTACTGTGGTTGGTATTTTAAAAGTTATTTGACATATTTAAAGATAAAGATATTTGATGACAGAAATTTACATCAAAATAATTATGAACATGGGATTACTAGTACTAAATGGATATGATGACCTAAGATTGGCTGAACAGATAATTATTGAAGATTTATTGTTACTTTTTGTTATGTTTGAAAATTTACAAAATAAAAACAAGGACTAGTAGTGTGGCTCGATGGCAGACCACTTACTTGCTTGGCATACACAAAGCCCTGCATTCAATCCCCAGCAAAATAAAAACAATGAGAGTGTCTAGAAACGGACTTTGACAAGTCTGATACAGCAACTTAGTAACATCACCAAGACAAACTAGAGAAATCATAAGAGAAATGAAGAATGGCTTGGGAGGGCCTGCTGGTAGACTGGCCTGAGCACCCAGGACAGACTCCAGTGAGGTGGGGCCAGAGAGACCAACCCCAACTTCTTGGCATCATGACACGGGCAAACGATGACAACCACGTGTGGCCTACAATCCACTCAGGGGCCAGAGATAGAGAACCTTGACGGTACAGGACCAGCAGTCCCCAACCCTGGCCAATGTTCCTCCTTGTTCAGTCACCCTGGAATTTTCATCTTGCCCACAACAGTTTCACAGAACTCTCTACTTTCAGCTCCTTCCTTGATCTGCCTTTGGCTTGACCTTAATGTGCATGGAAAGGGTGGAGTGAAGGATTACAGAGGTCTCCACTGAGGGCTTTGTCTTTACTAATCTCAGCCTTCCACAGACTTCAAATTACAGAAACAGTCCAACTAGAAAGTAATATGGGAATGCAGACATCTGCAGCTATAACTCCATCATCTGAAAGCCTGACCAGGGCTGGAGGATCTACTTACAAGACAGCTCAATTGCAAGGCTGCTGAGAGGCTGCAGTTGCTTTCAGTGTGGGCTTCTTTGTGGGTAGCTGCCTCTCCCCAGAGCAGACGAGTTAAGAAAGCAAGGAGGGATGCCACGGTGCCTTTCACAACCTCATCTCCAAAGTCACACATCATTTCTTCATCCTATTCAACAGAATTGAGTTGTCAAGTCCAATCAACACTCCAAGGATTCAACTTTAATTTTGCCTTTTTCATGGTCTTCATGTGCATGAAAAGTGTCCACCAGAAGGATTATATACAAAGGTGTGTCCTGTATTTCACTAATACATTGTATTATATTTACTTTTGGGTGTTAAACCAACCTTGCATTCCTGGGACATTTTCCACTCCATCATGGTCTTTGATCCTTTTTATGTTGCTGGATTTGGTTTTCTTTTTCTTTTTCAATTTTCTTGAAGTGGGAGCCCTGGTTTTTTATTTGAGACCTTTCTTCGGTCACAAATATAGGCATTTGCAGCTGTAACTTCCCCTCCAAGCACTGCTGTAGCTATGTCTTGCACATTTTCTTAGATTGTGTTTTTGCTTTAATTTTGTTTAACGTATTTTTAGCTTCTCTTGTCATTTGTTCTACTATTCATAGGATACTTAGAAATACATTAATTTTATAATATTTGGGGTTTTCTGAGGTTTTGATTGTGGATCTCTATCTTAATTTAAATATGACCAGAGAACATATTTTGTGTGATTTCAATCTTTAAAGTTGAGTCTTGCTTTGTGGTTCCACTTATGATCTATCCTACAAAATGTCCTATGTGCTTTTGAAAAGAATATAGTCATATTTTTTTAGCTTTTGGGGTGGAGTTTTCTACAAATATTCATTCCAGTTGGCTGATAGTGTTCAAGTCTTTATTGATCTTTTACTGTGGTTAAAAAAAAAAACACATGAAATAAAATCTATCATACTCACCATTTTGAAGTTTTCAGCAACTAAGTATATTCACATTGTGATATAGGTCTCTAGAACTTTTCCATCTTGCAAAACTGAAGCTCTATGCCCATTAAACAACAAATTGCCTCTCTTCTGCTCTCCTAGTCCTTGGTAACCACCATTTTGTTTTCTTTTTCCATTAATTCAGCTCAAAAATTATACTGTATTTATATAGAATGGTACAGTATTTGTCTTCAGGACTGGCTTGTTTCACTTAGCATAATCTTCTCAAGGTTCCTGTTCATGTAGCAAGTGCTAGAATTTTAAGCCTGAATGACATTCCATTGCATGCATAAACTATGTTTTATTTATCAATTCTTCCATTGATAGGTATTTGGGTTGTTGCCACCTCTTGGGTATTATGAATAGTGCTGCTATGGACATGAAGTATGAAAGTATCTTCAAGACCTTGCTCCAAATTCTTTCGGATATATTCCTATAAATGGGATAGCAGATCATATGGTAGTTCAGTTTGTAATTTCTGGAAGAACTACCATAGAGGTGGCATCATTTTACCAACTTGCCATCACTGAATTTTGTTGTCTAGTTGTTTATCAATTATTGAGAGTGAGGTATTGAAATATTTAAGTGTTACTGTTGAATTCCCCATATTCCTTTCAATTCAATAAATGTTTTGCCTCACATACTTTGAGTTAATCAATAGAGCCGGACAGATACATATACACTGATAATTATTATGTCTATTTTATATATGATTCATTTATCATTATTCTTTGTCTCCAAAGTCTTAAACTCTGTTTTGCCTACTATTGATATAGAAACTCCAACTCTTTTATGGTTACTAATTATATGTATATCTTTTCTCCATTGTTTTGCTTTCAATATATTTATGTCTTTGAATCTATAGTGTATTCATTATAGACCACAGATTGTGGAGCTTTGTTTTTCTTTCAGTCTCTCTCTTTTTTGGGCTATGTAGTCTATTTGCATTAAATAAAATTCCTGATATGGTTGGATTTATGGTGCCACTTTGCTATTTGTTTTCAATTTGTTTTTTTGTTCTCCTTTATTGCTCTATTTTATGCTACATGTGTTTTCAGGAACCACTTTCATTTGTCAATTTTTTACTCTTTTGAGTTTTTTTTCATTAGTGATTGCTCTAGGATTATAATGTACATCTTAATTTAGCAAATCTATTTCAGAATAACACTAACTTAATTTCAGTAAAATATAAGATCCTTGCTTCAATAAATCTCATTTTTTTCTCCCCATCCTTTTGCTATTATAAATACAATAATACAATGTTATAATTACTGCTTATACCACACACGCACACACACACACACACACACACACAGACTCACACACACATGTATATATAATATATATATTTAAAAATAACAAAGAAAAGTCTATTTATGACTTTTATATTTATCATTTCCGGTATATTTGCGACTTTTATATTTAGCATTTCTGGTATTCAATTTCTTCTTGTGAACTGAAGTTACTGTGTTGTGTTACTTTCAGCCTGAAGAATTTCCTTTAGTATTCTTTGTAAAGCAAGTCTGTGAGGAACAAATTCTCTCAGTCTTTGTTTATCTGAAACTGTATTAATTTCACTTCAATTTTTATATATTTGCTGGATATACAGTTTTGGTTGACAGTTTACTTTCTTACAGCATACTAAATATGTCATTCCCCTGCCTTTGGCCTCCTTTGCTTTAGATGAGAAGTCATTTATTAACCACATTTCTCTTTCTGACTTCAAAAACTGGAGCATACACAGGCAAAATGTCACAGATTCATGCTGTTCTTATTTAAAGTTTAGCAATCTTGACTAACAAATTCTTCTTAGTTTGTGGGATGCCTTTGTTCTGTTTCCAGAGGTTTGGAATAGCTCTTTTTGACAGCTTTATCCAGCATTACTGATGCTTTTGGGGGCCAGAATATGTTTGTTTCAATCCGTTATCATGCCAAACAAAAGAAAATGATTTTTTTCCAGGTGAAACAGGAAGTCACTGAGACACATCAAGCAAAGGAGAGCCACAATCTTATTTGTGTTTTAAACGAACACTTTGGATACTCATTAAATAATTACTGATACATAAGAAATTACCCCAAATCTGTATGCTTAAAACAACATATGTTATATCATTTCTTCTGTTGGCCAGAGATTTTGAATCAGCTTACCTGGCTGGTTCTGATCCAGAATCTCTCACGAAGTTGCAAACAAGAGGTCAGCTGGCAGTGGGGTGGGGGTGAAGACTCCATCTCTGCCTACTTATTTAGCTGCTATAGGAGGCGGTTTCTCCATAGGGCTACTCAGAACTCAACATCGTCCTTCCCACAAACTGAGTGATCTACGAGACAGTATGGCCCAGATGGAGATCTTACGTCTTTTTAATGACCCAGTCCGTGGAGGCGTCCAAGATTTCTGCTTTATTTCACTCATAAGAAGTGAACTGCTGGGTTCAGTAACTCACATTCAAGGACAGGGAAAAGAAGCACAGTCTCTTTAAGAGAGAAGAAATTAAAAAGCTCACAGATAGACTTTGCAAGTTTCCCCGCTACTCTTTGGAGAATGGGCTGCTATAGAATAAGGGGAAATGAGTCAGATTAGTTTGAACTATTTCAGGTGCCCAGGTGAGAGCTGATAGGTACCTGGACTAAGATGGTGGCAGCAAAGACGGAGACAGTTGGGTAGATATGAAATACTGTCCAAGTGGGTCAGCTTTGCCTTTGGGCTTGATAAGTGGAGGGAGAACAGAAGCTAAGGGTGATTTCCAGGTGTCTGACGCGGGTAGCTGTGCAGTGATGGCCCCGTGAGCATCTAAGAGGGAAGAGAACAGAAAGATCAAGCCCCGCATAGTGATGCACGCCCGTAAAACCAGCAACTCAGGAGGCTGAGGCAGAAGGAACTCTAGTTCAAGGCCAGCCTGGGCAACTGAGTGAGATCCTGTCTCAAAATTAAAAAATGAAGGAGAAAGAAAATGGCAAAGTGGTGATCAGGAGCAAAATAATGCAATGACAGGAATAAGGCAGTAACTTGCAGTAATAACTCTCAATGTGAATGGTCTAAATTCCCCAATTGAAAGACACAGATAGGCAGAATGCATCAAGAAACAAAAACTCAACAATATGTAGTATATAAGAAATACATTTAATTCAAAAGAAAACACACAGATAAAAATCAAAGGATGGAAAACAATATTCCATGCAATGGAAACCCAGAAAAAAAGCAGGAGTAGCTATCCTAATTTCAGACAAAATGGATTTCAAGCCAAAATTGATCAGAACAAAGAAGGTCACTACATATTAGTTTAAGGAAACAATTCAACAAGAGGAAGAGATAACTATTACAAACGTATATACACCAAACACCAGCATACCCAACTTCATAAAACAAATACTGCTAGATATAAAAAAGTCAAATAAACACCAATACAATTATAATGGAGATCTCTATACCCCACTATCACAACTGTCACAAATACGATAGCTCAACTAGACTAAAATCAATAAAGCTGTATCAGTATTCCTTCTTCTTTTTTGAGAGGGAGTCTCATTATGCTGGTCAGGCCAACCTAGACTTCCTGGCTTAAGTGATCATCATGCCTCAGTCTCCTGAGTAACTAGGACTGCAGGTGTGTAACATCTTTATTTTCTTTTAATGCCTGTGAAGTCTGTAATGACAGATACAGCCTTTTTTTTTGGGGGGGGGGACAAGTGCCAGGGATTGAACTCAAGGCTTTGTGCTTACTTGGCAAGCATTCTAACCACTGAGCTAAATCTCCAACCCACCCCCCTTTTTTTTTGGTACCAGGGATCGAACTCAGGGCCTTGTGCTTGCAAGGCAAGCACTCTAACCACTGAGATAGATCCCCAGCCCAACAAAGCTGTAACAGAGTTGAAGCAAAACCCCAAACAAATGCACTTAATAGATATCTACAGAGCATTCCACCCAAAAACAGCAAAATATAAATTATTCTCAGCAGCATATGGGACTTTCTCCAAAACAGACCACATGTTAGCCCATAAAGCATGCTTAAGTAAATACAAAAGAATCAAAATTATGCATATTATCAGCTCATAGTGCAATGAAACTAGAAATCAATGGCAAAAGAAACCAGAGAAATTATGCAAATGGAAATTAAACAATACCCTCCTGAATAATCAATGGGTCACAAAAGAACTCAAGGAAGAAATTAGACTGTTCTTGGAATCCAATGATAATCCCAGTACAAATTCTGGAACCTAAGGAAAGCAAAGAAAGCAGTTCTAAGAGGGAAGTTTATAGCTGTAAATGCCCACATCGGAAAAACAGAGTGAGCCCACATCAATAACCTGATGATGTAACTCAACGTCCTAGAAAAACAAGAGCAATTCAAACCTAAAGCTGGTACAAAGAAGGAAATTATCAAGATCAGAGCAGAAATTAATGAAATTGAGACAAAAAAAACCCCACAAAGAATCAATGAATCAAAGAGCTGGTTGTTTGACACAAAATACACAAATTCTTAGCCAATCTTACAAAAAAAAAAAAAAAGGAAAGACCCAAATCAGAAATGTGAAAGGCAAAATCACAATGGACTCTGCTGAAATCCAGATTATTAGTAACTACTTTGAGAAGCTGTACTCTAATAAAATGAAGAATTCAGAAGAAATGGACAGATTCCTAGATACTTATGAACTATGTACCAAAGCAGAATAAAAAAGACATAGAAACTCTGATATTAAGTAATGAGTTTGAAGAAGTAATAACAAAAACTACCAACTAAGAAAAGCCCATGTCCTGATGGATTTACTCTTCAAGAACTTTAGGGAAGATTTAATACCAATGCTCCTCAAACTCTTTAATGAAATCAAAAGGGAATGAGTACTCCCAAAATCTGTCCTAGAAGCTAGTATTACCCTGATCCCAAAACCAGAAAAGGACTCAACCAAAAAAGAGAACTACAGGCCAGCCTCTTTAATGAACACTTATACAAAACTCCTCAAAAAGATATGGCAAATGGGATGCAAAATATTACCAAAAAGATCATACAAAAAAAAAATCATACATCACGACCAAGTAGGACTCATCCCAGGGGCATAGGGATGACCCAACATACGGAAATCAATATATGTAATAACCACATAAACAGAAGCATAGACAAAAATCACATGATTGTCTCAACTGACACAGAAAAGGCCTCAGACAAACTCTAACATCCATTCGAGATAAAAATCCAGAAGAAAATAGCTTAAAAAATAGGACCTTATCTCAATCTGATAAAAGCGATTTATGACAAACCAATGGCCAACATCATATTAAATGGGGAGAAGCTGAAAATTTCTCTCTAAAAGCAGGAATAAAACAAGGCTATCTGCTGTAACCACTACTGTTCAATACAGTTCTTGAAACATTAGTTAGAGCAATCAGGCAAGAGAAAGAAATAAAAGGGATATGGATAAGAAAGCAAGAAGTCAAATTATCATTATGTGCAGATGACATGATCCTCTACACAGAAGACCCAAAAAATTCCACTACCAGACTCTCAGAATTAATAAGCAAATTCAGCAATATAGCAGGATACAAAGTCAAAACACAAAAATCAGTAGTGTTCCTGTACACCAATAATAAACTCGCTAACAAAGAAATTAGGGAAACAATACCTTTCACAAGCATCAAGAAAAATTAACTATCTAGAAGTTAACCTAACTAAGGAAGTGAAAGACCCCTGCAATGAAAACCACAGTACTTTGAAAAAGGAGATCAAAAAGGACATCAGAAAATGGAAAGATATGCTCACTTTAGCAGCACATACACTAAAATTGGACCAATACAGGGCAGATTAGCTTGGCCCCTGTGCAACGATGACACGCAAATTCATGAAGCATTCCATATTAAAAACAGAAAATGGAAAGATATCTTCTGTTCCTGGGTAGGGAGAATGAATATAACCAAAGTGGCCAGATTTCCAAAACTGATACACAGATTTAATGCAATCCCAATCAAAATGTCAATAGCATCCCTCACAGAACAAGTGAAAACAATCCTAAAATTCATATGCAACCAGAAGTGACCCAGAATAGCAAAAACATCCTAGGCAACAAGAGCAAGGGGGTATCACAATTCCAGACTTCAAGTTTTACTACAAAGCTACAGTGATAAAAACAACATGGTATTGGCAGAAAAAAAAAAAGTGTGAATCAATGGAACAGAATAGAGGATGCAGAAACAACTCCAAGCACATTTAGCTATACGATCTTTGACAAAGGGGCCAAAAACTTATGCTAGAGGAAAGATAGCCTTTTTAACAAATGGTGCTAGGAAAACTGGTTATCCACATGCTTAAAATGGAATCTTGACCTGTATCTCTCACCATGTACTAAACTAAAATCAAACTGGATCAAAGATCTAGATATTAAAACAGAAACATTTAACCTGCTGGAAGATCAAATACGTAAAACTCTTGAAGACACAGGTGCAGGCAATGATTTCCTGAACAGAACCCCAACTGCACAAGAGATAACACCAAGCATCAACAAATGGGATCATGTTAAATTAAAAGTTTCTGCTCAGTAAAGGAAAAATCCAACAGAGTGAAGAGACAACCTATAGAATGGGAAAAATGCATGCCATGTATTCCTTTGACAGAGGACTAATATCTAGAATATATAAAGAATTCAAAAACATTAGAGCCCCCTCAAATCAAAGACCCAATAAAAAAATGGGCAACTGATAGATAGTGTAAAATAGAAAGAAAATGTTCAAAGGGGAAGGGGAACTATAGAAGGGGTAGGGGGGAAAGAAGGAAGGGAAAAGGAAAAGAGAAAAAATGGAAACGAAACTGTCATAAGGGGCTGGGGATTTAGCTCAGTGGCCGGAGTCTGCCTCGCAAGCACAAGGCCCTGAGTTCAATCCCGAGCACCAAAAACAAAACAAAATAAAAACTATCATAAACAAGGAAGGGAAGAGGAGGTGAAGGAGAAGGGAGAGAAATGGGAAAAAAGAAAATAAAGGTACATTATGTACAGGTTAAAAAAAATAAAATAAAAAAATGAAAAGAGGGAAAAAAAGGAGTTGGCCAAGCATGGTGGAGCATCTGTAGGTGTTACCAATTATATTTTAAAACGTCAATACTCCTTTCTTCTGTTTCCTTCTGCAGGCCTGGGGGTGGAATCCAGGGCTTTGCACGGGCTTGGCCACTGCTCTCCCACTGAGCTGCATCCCCAGCCACCTCCACTTTTTTTCTTTTTAATGGCATAAAAACAATGATACATCTTTCAAAAATAAAAAGTCAATATTTAAAATATTTTAAAGGGGGGCAACTGCAATGAACAGACACTTCTAGAAGAAAAACAAATGCCCAGTATATATATGAAAAGTGTTCAACATCCCCAGCAAGTAGGGAAATGCAAACTGAAACAACACTCAGATTCCACTGTACTCCAGAAAGAATGGTCAACATCTAGAAATCACATAACACCAAATGCTGGTGAGGCTGGGTGAGGGAACCCTTCTACACTGTTGGTGGGAATGTTAAACTAGTCAACCATTATGAAAATTAGTATGGAGATTCCACAAAAAACTAAAAAAAAAAAAAAAAAAAAAAGAAATTCCCTTCAACCCAGCTATTCCCCTCCTGCTATGTCTTCCTGAAAGAATGAAAGGCATCATATTACAGTGATACATGTATAACCATGGTTGTAGCAGCACAATTCACAATAGCTAAATCTTGGAAGTGGCCTACATGTCCATCAACACATGAACAGATAAAGAAAATGTGGTATGTATACACAATGGCATACTACTCAGTCATGAAGAAGGATAAATGAGTCATTTGTAGGAAAATGGATGCACCTTGAGACCATAATGTAAAGTGAAATAAATCAGACACACAGCTTAAATATGGCATTGTTTCTCTTATATGAGACACTCAAGACATAAATAAAGAGCAAAATAAAAGACAGATAATAGGGGGGATAAAAGAGATGGAGGTGGAGAGGATAGGCAAAAAAAATATGGCCAGGAGGGAAGGGAGGGGACGAGGATGTTAAAAGAATTAAAATGTCTTATGTACATGTACCAACTCCCCACAATTCATGTAATCAGTATGTACTAATAAATTTTCTTTTAAAAAAGGAGGCTCAGGAGGTAGTTTAGGACTATCTGTATTCAATTTCGAGTATCAAAAAAGGCATTTTAAGCGCAGAGGATAGAGCTAGTTACCAAGACTGATCCCACCTGCCTTACCCCTCATCCAGTTGCCCCTCAGCTTCCCAGGTGCCATTTTCGTTGGCCTTTCTGAGACTACATGCCAGGCTACCGCCTGGCATACCCACCCTCTGTACATGCTTTCTCCTGAGTCCTAGCTTGCTTGACTCCTTCATCAAAGCTCAGAAGTAATTTTCTCAGATACCCTCCGACCACCCCCAGAAAGTATCCTGTTATCATGGAACACCAGCTCTTGTCACCTCCTGCCATTATTTCTTTCCTTTTCAGCTCCCTCAGTGAAATGGAGGTTCCTCCAGGTAAGGACTATGACCTCTTTATTCACCATTGAACTCCAGGGAGTAGTAGCGCGCCAGGCACTTCGGAGACACTCAATGAACATTTGTGGAGTACGTGAAAGAAGGCACGCACGGGAGCCCGGAGCCTGAGCCACCCCGGGCAGAGTGGAGCCCTTCAGGGTTCTTTCCTCAGGGACACAGCCTTAGCTTCAGCATCCAGAGCCCACAGGGTTAACCCGCAGGCTCAAAACTTACCCCGTTATCATCTGGTCACCTTTGGCACAAAAGCAGTCTCTGAGGCGGGAGGGTCTCAAATTAGAGCCCAATCTGGGCAACTCAGTGACTTAATGAGAAGCTGTCTCTAAATTTTAAAGAAAGAGAAAGGGCTGGAGCTGTGCGAAGGCCGCGGTTTACTCTCCAGTACCACCGCACCCTCCTCAAAAACACAAAACAAAACAAAACCCCCCACTGTCTCAGCTACCCGCCGGGGCCCTCAGTAGGTCCTTTTCCGGGGCCGAATCACGACCTCTGTGGGCTCGGCGCTCTTTGCCTTTGGACCCCTCCTCCGCTAAAATACACACTAACGATTCTATCTCACCCTACAGGTAGTACTTTTGGCCAACAATAAAAGAAACTTTATGCCACTTTCTTGGGCGCTAAGAGATACTTGTGCCCCACGGGCGGACACTCGAGTACCGGAAGCCGCGGCGAGGGGGCGCCCAGGCTGCCCGTCCGGTGGGACTCCGCGGGCAGAGCCGAGGCACGGAGGACGCCGCCAGGCAGCCCGCCGGGACCAACGCGGGTGTTCGCTCGGCGCGCCCGGAGTCCGAAGCGGAAGCCCCGCCGCCCCGCCCCTTCGCCGAGCCCGCCTTCTCTCCCGCACACAGCGCCCTGCGGGGGACTGCGCGTGCGTCCTCCGTCCGCTCCCGCCCCGCGCATGCGCCGCGAGAACTCGCGCAGCATGGCGGGCCCCGCGCCGGGTGCCATCATGGCTGAAGATTACTTCGGGAATACGGCCGAGTGGGGCGAAGAGGCGGACGGCGGCCAGGTGAGAGCCGGCACCGGGCCCCCTCTGACCGGACTCGTTCGTGGCCGCCGCCGGGCCCGCGCGGACCGGGCTGGGGCGTCCGGGGGGCGTGCGCCGGCCCGCGGCCGCCGAGCTGTACCCTGCCCCCGGCCTCCCCGCCCCCTCGCACCGCCCCGGCCGCGTCCCCTCGCTAGTCGGAGTCCAGAGTGACGACGCGGACTTGCTCGAGCAGGCATTAGTGCTTCCTGCCCTGAGCCGCGTGGGACACAGACTCCAAGGTGGGGTCGAGGGCCCTGGAGCTGCACAGTTGTAAACAAAGTCAACTCCAAACCAGCATCCTGGAGGAGAAGTAGAACTTTTTTCTTGTGTTCTGCTGTTGGGTAAAGCAAACTCTTTTCAGCGGTTTGGGGTAATTTCATGCATCCTTGAACTGGATGACAGAGAGGATCTTGGAGCCTCGACCGTCCAGGTTTGGGGTGGGAGCGCGGGGCGACATTCTTTTCGCCTTTGAAGGAGACCCACCCGGGGTGCATAGTTGCCACGAAGCTGCCCAGGCTGTTCTCGGGGAGACTGCCCTCTAGACTGCGGGGGAGCCTGAGAATGTGCCTGTATAACAGGAACCAAGGTTTCGTTTTGAAGGAATAAAGGATGAAGTGGAATTCACTTCCTCGAGCAGGGTGGTGCTGTTGGGAGGGCCCTGAGGATACGAGTTGTTTCTGGAACTGTGTGGTTAGTTGCTTGGTGGGGCAGAGGTTGAGGGCCTTGGAGAGATGGTGACCAGTTGAGTTTGGGTAGGGCATGTCTTGAGTAGATTTCGCGTGTTGCCTCATTCCCACTTTTGGTGGAAGGGATAAAGAGTCAGATTTAGTTAATTGGGAGTCTGGGCTGGGTGCTTTCTTGAATTTTCTTGTAAGTGAAAGAAGTGAAACAAAAAGATTTAAGTGATCTGCCCAGAGTCAGGAAAGTATTTAAGAAATAGGGATTCAAACCCATTTCTTTTGTCACTTCACTGAACTGCTGACTGCTCAGGAGGTCCAGGAGAGAGAAATGTAAGGTCTGGATTAGCCTAGTGGTACACTGAGCATTTGAGTCATAAAGTGTTAGAACTAAGTAGCGCATACCTCAGGGATGTCTAATCCTGTGCTAATCCAGCGCCTGAGTTACTTGCCCCAGTGTATACAGTTAGGAGTAGCAGAGCCAGGCCTGGACCTCACTGAAGGCTGGTTGGGAAGTCTTCTGTTTGAAGAACTGTAATCATGACCATGGTTTGGCCCACTGACTGTACTGTGCTTCTACTGAATGAGAAGGAAGGGCCACATATTCATTTCGTGTTCTTTCCAACTGTGATTGCTTGGAAGAGGGAGAGGAACTTCAGGGAGATGAGGGGAAAGTAGCATTTGCTGGTTTTGAAAAGATAGCTGGTGACACATGTTGCATTCATCTAGATGCCATTTTACACGGTTTGGAGAGGCAGGAAGATGTATAAGGAGGCACCATGTTGTTAAATCCAGAACTGCTGACGTGTAATAGATTAGTCTGGCTGCAGTTGCACATGGGGAGTGAGCCTGGGCAGGAGAACAAGTGAGAAGGGCAAGGTCATGCTAGCCCTTGGATATTTTTCCTGAGGGGACAGGAAACTAAGCACATTGCGGCTTATGAAGGTCACTGTAGCATCCAGTGTGAAAGATGATTGCAAGGAAGGACTGAGATTGAGGCATGTGGGGAGTATTGCAACACCAATAAGCATAAAAAAAATAAGGAAGAGGAAGGTAAGTATGAATAATGGGCCGAATTGGGTCAATGTGTGGGAGATGGAGTTGTTGGGTCTTTGTAACTGGAGGTAAGGGCAAGGTGAGGGAGGAGAAATTGAGGGTGACTCCAAAGTGTTTATATAACAGGTGGAGAGGCCCTTTACTAAAACATGGTTTATGGGAAGATCTGTTGTCAGGGAAGGACTGAATAAGTTTTGGACCTTAGGAGCGTGGAGTACTCAGTAGTGGGGAGTTGAATAGAAATGAGCATAGACTACTGCTCACGAGAGTCTGGAGCTCAAGAGAGAGATCCAGGCCACACTAGATATGTGAGCAGGTAGATATGCAGTGCAAGAGAAGATGTAGTAGCAGGAAGTGGGAGGCCAGGGTAGAAGGCCCAGCATGCAGACACATGAGAATGAGTCTCAGGGTGAAGTCTGGCCTTCCTCAAGGTTTCTCTCACAAATACAGTCTCAGAAAAGACCTCCTCAGTTTTCAGGGAAGCCATCGGTCTCTGTCTGCTTCCGGAGCATTGCTTCAGACTGTTACTTCAGACCGTGGTGGGCAGACTTCTGTAAAGGGCCAGATAATAAATGTCCTGGCTGTGGAGGGCTCTGTCACAGCTGCTTAACTCTGCAGTTTCAGGCAGTAAAGGATCATAGACAACATTGATAGAATAGGTGTGAGTGTATTTCAATAAAACTTTATTTACAAAAACAGGAAAAGGGCCAGATTTGTCCATAGTTTGCTGGTCCCTGGCCCAGTTCTTACCCCATTATGTTAGAGTCAGTTGCACGGAAGTTGGTTTTTCCTACTAAATTGTGAACTTCTGTGGAAAAAGCTGTATCTTATATTTTCTTAGGTTCCCTGAGTGGTAACCACAGTCTCAGTATAGAGTCAGTATTCAAAAAAGCAAGTGCTCTTATTTAGGACGACAGCATTAAAGCTGGATGGACTCGGGGGTCATTCAGTCAGCTGTTGTCACATGGCTGTCAGGAGGTAAAGCAGCCTGCCTAAGGTTGCTTCCACTCAGAAGTGAGACTAGAATCCAGGCAAGCCTGCTGACTCAAAGCAAGTTAGCAGTTTTTACTTTTTAACCATAAATTGACAGCTCAGACCTTCAAGAATCACTTTGTTCACCTTTGTTGGAAGCCATTAAATGGTTAAGTATGAAATAATAATAGTGAAAGGAATAGTAGTACATAATATCTATTGAACGTTTATTAAATGTCAGGTATAGTATTTGGTCCTTCCAAAAATTAGCTAATGGAATCCTCACAACAGCCAAGACATGTTGACATGAGGAAGACATGACCAGAGTGGCTAGGTGGGGTACGTGACTGCAGTACATAATTTACCAGGGTGGTCGTACATTCCATTTGGTGTGATTCTGGATCCTGTTTTCATAGCTACTCACCCCTCCTTCAGCCCCTTCTCACAAGATTGTCATGGAAGTCAAATGAAATTGTAGCTGGGTGTGGTGGTGCATGCCTGTAATCCCAGCACTCGGGAGGCTGAGGCAGGAGGATCACCTCAGGTTCGAGGCCAGCCCAGGGTATATAGTGAGCTCAAGACCAGGCCCAAACTACATAGCCAGACCCTGTCTCAAAAAATTAAAAAAAAAAAGAAAAAGAAAAAGAAATTGTGTGGGGGACATTTTCAAAATGGATAGCATTATACAGATTTAAGGTAAGATTGCAGGATATTTATGTTGCCCTGGCTCCTGGTCTTTCCCAGCAGCAGGAAGATGATTCAGGAGAAGGAGAGGATGATGCAGAGGTGCAGCAAGAATGCCTGCATAAGTTTTCCACCCGGGACTATATCATGGAACCCTCCATCTTCAACACTTTGAAGAGGTAAGTGAGGGCAGTGTTTGTACTTGGGGGGAGGGGATGGTTGAGAGTGAGTTTTGTAGAAAGACCCAAAAGACAACTTTCCTGAAATGCAAGGTTTCTAGAGTTTCCTCATCATTTAAAAAAGCCTAAACCTAATTACCTTCCTCCTCACATCCTTGTCCATCCCAGCCTGCTTATATCCACTCTGGTTTGATAGTTGCTCTCTTGCTTTGCCCAGGTATTTTCAAGCAGGCGGGTCTCCAGAGAATGTCATCCAGCTCTTATCTGAGAACTATACTGCCGTGGCCCAGACTGTGAACCTGCTGGCCGAGTGGCTCATTCAGACAGGTACTTGGGGAGTGGCTTGTCCTGGCTAGTTCCCCACTCTCTTTTAATCACTCTCTTTGGATCATTACAATGCATTTTTTGCATTCCTAATTTTTAAGATTTGTGTAAGAATTGTACTTCTCAGCTGTTTTTACCTGCTTGACTCTTATCTTCGATTCAGTAATTGAGGTTTACAGGTAGCCTGCAACTGTGATTCTCATTGAGCTGCTTTCCCTGCTGTGTTGTGGAATTGGAGAATTACGCAGTGTGCGTTGAGTGTGTCATTTTCAAGAGGCCTATTGTAGCAAGCAGTAAATGATGGATAATTTAAGACTGGCTATGGCTATGGCTTTTAGCTAATATGATCAAAGTGGAGCCTTACTGTAAATCCACTGAACTGGGTACAGATGACATCACCGAAGTAAGTACTGTCCGGAAATGAGTCAATTGCTGTCACAGTGATTAGATCCAAGCGGGTCTCGTGGCTATATCTGCTCTCTTCTGTGGAGCAGGGTGTGTATGCACCTTCCTACCTGTCTGGTTCTGTCTTTGTCCTTAGTGAGGGTGCCCTTTCCATGTAGACAGGGAAGACCATCCTGTGCACTCCACTCTGCTGTCTTACCAGTGGATAGCTTTTTTTGTTTGTTTGTTTGTTTGTTTTGACAGTACTGAGTTGAACCTGAGGCCTTCACACTGAGCTACCTCCTAAGGCCTTTTTTATGTTTTATTTTGAGACATGGTTTCACTGGCTGGGCTCAAACTTGTGATCCTCTTGCCTCAGCCTGGGTTTTGAGGCATGCACCACCATGCCTATCTCAGGATAACTGTTTTTAAGAGTTCCAAAATCTTAACTCTTTTAGAAATGGTTAGAAGCAATTCTGTGCCATTTGGCTGCTACAGCGAGGTTGACCATCGGCTTTTTCTGCAGGAATATACAGTGACTTCAGAAGATGCCATTGTCTGAAGTTCTTTCATTTTCTTTCAGGTGTTGAACCAGTGCAGGTTCAAGAAACTGTGGAAAATCACTTAAAGAGTTTATTGCTCAAACATTTTGACCCTCGCAAAGCAGATTCTATTTTTACTGAAGAAGGAGAGGTGAGGAATATTGTTCTTCAGTAGCACACCCCGGGGCTATCTGCTAGCTCCGTCAGTGGAGTGTTGTGTGGCACGTTGTAGAAGTACTAAGAGTTGGTTGCTGTGGTCCAGACTACTCTCTCCACTGTGCAGAGTGAGGTGCTTGCACATAGGAGGCTCCCAGTGCTGAGGCCGAGATGAAGTGTAGCCCATTATCACCTCCTAACTCACACAGAGTCTGTGGGGTGCGGCTCTGGGAAAGGGTGGACGCTTGTGGGTCCTCTGAGAAGCAGACAATAAGACAGCATTAGACAGGTGGAGATGATGGGGCAGATTGCGAGGAAGAGTGGATAAGTGCTGGAGGAGACTGGGAAGCCAGGGTGCATATCTGACCCTGAAGGCTCAAGAGGACAGAAGGGAGATTGGTAGGAAGAAAGACAGGCCATGTGCATCTTGCAGGAAGTTCTAGTAGGGCCAGCGAGCTGTCCAAGCCCTAGTCACCTGTTGCAGATGCCTGCATCTCCTGGGACAGGACTGCCTGCCTGAGGAAACCCACTGTGCTCAGGCAATGGCTGGGAGAAGCCACAGGGAGCTGGCCTTGGCACAGACAAACAACGGATTCAGAGTGCAGGGCCCACGTCCATCAGTCACACTGCAGGGCGCCTAGAGCAGTGATGGCTAACCATGGCCTGTGTGCTGTAGCTGGCTGTTACTGAAAGCTCTAAAAGGTTGGCCATCACTGACCTAGAGACACATTTTCATGGCCACTTGTGCAATTTATGTTGCCTTTTTCTCCCTTGCCAAAGGCGCACAGCTGACTGACTGAGTTAATCATGCGTTTGATGCAGCTGCACTGTACACATGGCTTCCATAAGACTCTTGTGTGTCTCCCAGGATGTCCCCTTCCACATCCTCTCACGTTGAGTTGGAGCTTGCAAAAGCTGGGATTGGGTGTCTGGGGGCTGTTCTCCTGCCACTCAGCTAACTGAGGCTGTGACCAGCCCTGGGTCTACCTCCTCCATGGCTGGACGCCCATGGGGGCTCTTCCAGCTAGAATGTCTTGTGATTGTTGATACAGTGTAGTCTTCACAGGCCAAAGCCAGGCCTCTTACCTTGCTATTGTGTGTGTGTGTATGTGTGTGTGTGTTGGCAGACCCCAGCTTGGCTTGAACAAATGATTGCACATACCACGTGGAGAGATCTTTTTTACAAACTGGCTGAAGCTCACCCGGACTGCTTGATGCTTAACTTTACTGTCAAGGTAGGAAGAATCCTAGAGTCAGAGAAAAGACAAATGTGTATGATTATTTTTTGGTTGTTTGGCGGTCTGTTTTCCTTTGACGAATCATGTATGCTTTTCGGTAAAGGTCATCATTTCACTTCAGTAAGTCCTACACTGAGAAAGGGAGGGGCAGAATCTGTATATCAGTTTTTAGGTAAGCATTGAATCTGTTTTAGGATTTAATACCTTTTTTTTTGGGCTATTTTGAGACAGGGTCTCAAGATGCAGTTCAGGCTGCCCTTGAACTCACTGTGTAGCCCAGGCTGGCCTAGAACTCCAGCAATCCTCCTGCCTCAGCCTCCCAAGTGCTGGGATCACAGGCATGTGCCACCACACCTAGCTTTGTTTTAGGGTTAAACAGGGACATATTTAGAATGTGCATGTGTTCTGAGGAGCCTGTAAGAGTTCCTGCTCCTTCTGCTTTCTCTTACCCATAGAGATCTTGGACAGGTGGTGACCTCAGGTCATGGCCTAAATGGTGGCAAAGCAGATAGCGACAGCACAGTAAAGTTTGGGGACCCGAGACCAGTGCTTATGTGTTCTGCTGAGCACAGACACTGAGCAGCCACCCTGCTCTGGAAGGTGGGCCACTGGGTCCTGACGCTCAACTTTGGTTTTTGTGTGGCAGCTGATTTCTGATGCAGGGTACCAAGGGGAGATCACCAGCGTGTCCACTGCTTGTCAGCAGCTGGAGGTGTTCTCTAGAGTGCTCCGCACCTCTCTAGCCACTATCTTGGATGGAGGAGAAGAAAACCTAGAAAAAAACCTTCCTGAGTTTGCTGTAAGTTCCTTCCTTTGTGACCCTTGGATGAAGAGGCTGTTTGGGGTTTTGGGTTTCGAGTGTTAAAAGTGTTCTCACACCTGTTCCAAGTGTACCTTCCCTGCCCAAGCACATTTCTCTGTACTTGTTAGTGCTGTGAAACCCCAATCCCTGTCTCCCGGTCACCTTCCAGAAGATGGTGTGTCACGGGGAGCACACGTACCTGTTTGCCCAGGCCATGATGTCCGTGCTGGCTCAGGAGGAGCAGGGGGGCTCCGCGGTGCGCAGGGTGGCACAGGAGGTGCAGCGCTTCGCCCAGGAGAAGTGAGGCCATGCTTCTGCTTCCTGCCGTTGTCCATGAAGCCCATGTCCCTAGTCCACAGCCAGGCTTCTAACCCCTTCTATTTCTGACCTCTAGGCAAACTTCTGTCCTGCAGAGTTGGAAGTCAGGGCAGTTTTTAATTCACATGGAGAACTTGCCTTTCAGACTCTTGCTTTGATGACTTTTGTAAAGGGCTTGATGATCCTTCAGTTCACTGGATATGTAGACCTGTGCTTTTATATGTTGGGATCATCAGTAGCAAGTAACAAGAGTTTTAAAATGGTAACTCATTGATCTGATTGTTACATTGTAGTCCGTATCTTGTGGAGCAGTTATCTCCTACTACCTTTATTTCCTTCTACTAATAGAGTCTTAGGAAGATGTTTAAAAAGTATATAATTTCCATTATCAAATCTGCAAGCTGTATTGGAATACTTCTTACCACTGTGCTCTAAATGTTGTTTTCATGGGTCATTTAGTCAGTAAACCAACAAAGGACAGAAATATCAAAAAGAGATCCCAACAATTTAAAGCATTAAATGGTAGAAAGGGAGAAAGAAAAACAGATAAGAAAAAACTGCCTTGTTAGTGACGGGCTGTGTGGTTTTTTTCATCCAGAGGCCATGATGCCAGTCAGATCACACTGGCCTTGGGCACAGCTGCCTCCTACCCCCGCGCCTGCCAGGCCCTCGGGGCAATGTTGTCCAAAGGAGCCTTGAATCCCGCAGACATCACAGTCCTGTTCAAGATGTTCACAAGCATGGACCCTCCTCCTGTTGAACTCGTAAGTTACCTCTTATTTTACTAAGATGGGATACCCCAAGCACTAGTTGGCAAGGTTGCTTTGGAAAGTCTTATTTCCCTAATTCTTCTAAGTCAGTGAATACAAATCCCTATTGAAATGGAAATATTTCTATCATTTTCCGCCCTTTCCCATCTTGTGTCAGCCTTCAAGCATGGCAGAGCCGCTGCAGGGTGAATATGAGTGTGTGTGCTCACCCTCCTGCCTGCCCTCTTCTGGTATGTGCTTTGTAGATCCGGGTTCCGGCCTTCCTGGATCTGTTCATGCAGTCACTCTTCAAACCAGGCGCCAGGATCAACCAGGACCACAAACACAAGTACATCCACATCTTGGCTTATGCAGCAAGTGTGGTTGAGACATGGAAGAAGGTACTGTCGGCTCTTGTGGACTTGGAGGACATGAGTGTCCTCTGCTGTGGTATTATTGGGGAATTTTGGCTCCAGGAACTCTTGAGCCTGCCTAGAGTTGGAAATGTTCTTTTCTGTTTATGCATAAGATAGTGAAAGTGTTAAACATCACAAAACTATACATGGTTTTTTTTGATACTTCTGCAAACTATAATGTGAAATGTGACTAAAGAAATGAAACTGATTGCCTAAGCCAGAGACAAACACCGGTCTCATTGGGTTTTGGTCTCATTGGGTTTTAGTGTTCATACTCTGCGTGACTTTGCAATTTGACAGTTTGATCTCTGACATCAGAGATAGGGAAGGGGACTTGCAGAGAGAAGTGGCCAATGCCAGGATACCTGACAGCAAGGCCGTGGTGCGTTGGGATTCACTTGTATTCACTTGTATGTGTGTTTTCAGAACAAACGAGTGAGCATCAATAAAGATGAGCTGAAGTCAACATCGAAAGCTGTAGAAACAGTTCACAATTTGTGCTGCAATGAGAACAAAGGGGCCTCTGAACTTGTGGCAGAACTGAGCACACTTTATCAGTGTATTAGGTGAGCAATGGAACCTATTCCCAAACTGAATCCTCAAGGGGAGGTGGCTCAACTTTGCATATTAAAAGCTTACATAACAAAAACTCCCAGGACACTTAATGCATTGTGTTTATTTTTTTTTTTTATACATACATAGAGAACTTTAAACAGGTTTAGCCCCATGAGTAATTTTCAGGTATTTACTAGGCAGAAATCTGTTCAGTAAATCTTCACAGGTTAGACTTAGTAAAAGGAAAACCACCCAGAATTACAAAAATTGCGTTCAAGAAAGGATCCATTTGTAGTAAAAGTTAATGCAACAAAGTATTGCTTGTATAGAAGTGACTTAATGATTATGCTAATTATGTAAATGCATGCCCTAGAAATAGCGCATCCTTCCTCTCTTTATTTGTACTGGGGACCAAGGAAACATTTGCTAAGTAAAGGTGAACTTGAGTTCCATCTCACCAGACTCGCTGAACTGTCCTCTGGTTCAGTGAGTAAAGTAGTTCGCCTGAGCTCAGAATCAAATCTGCTGCATGTTCTGTGCCTTTGAGAGACTGCTGATCTCTCAATGGAGCATTTCCCTGTAAGTGACTCCTGGCAGCACAGTAAAGGGTGAATTGATGGGGTGTTCTGAGTTTGCTCATTTTGGCACCTTTGTCCTGCTCTTGGTTTAATGGCAGCATCCTACCTCATTACCCACAGGTTTCCAGTGGTAGCGATGGGTGTGCTGAAGTGGGTGGATTGGACCGTGTCAGAACCAAGGTACTTCCAACTGCAGACTGACCATACTCCAGTCCATCTGGCATTGCTGGATGAGGTATGGGGCCAGAAGGGCCACTTGCATTGTACACAGTGAGTCTGTCTTGTACTGTGCATGTTGGTACTTCCCTTGCTGCTTCTTGGTGAGTTGAGTAGATTCTTTTTCCAAAACTAGTTCTTGCTGTCCTAAGTGAGGATTTTTATCAATTGTGTAGATTTCTCAGTGTTTACTAAATGCTGTGGAAGAGATGAGCATGGCCTAGAAGCTTGCCAGCGCTGGGTCCAGCATCCAAGACTGTTGTCCCAGCAATCGCCTGGCTTTGGTAGCTGTGACAATGACAGTGGTTCTCTGTGCCCAGAGACCTGAGCACACGTCTCAGCGAGATTCCCTCTGGCCTGTTGCAGATCAGCACCTGCCACCAGCTCCTGCACCCGCAGGTCCTGCAGCTGCTTGTGAAGCTCTTTGAGACTGAGCACTCCCAGCTGGATGTAATGGAGCAGGTGAGCTGCGCTCCGGGGTGTGCTGGGGCAGGGGCGACCCCATTCTGACCACCTCCTCCGCCCCTGCTCTTCTGCAGCTTGAGCTGAAGAAGACCCTGCTGGACAGGATGGTCCACCTGCTGAGTCGAGGTTATGTACTTCCTGTTGTCAGTTACATCCGAAAGTGTCTGGAGAAGCTGGACACTGACATTTCACTCATTCGCTATTTTGTCACTGAGGTCAGCAATGCACTGTGGTCTCGTGTTTCGTGTTCTTTACACTAGCTTAGCAGCGCCTTTTTTGACTTAATTTAGTTCACTTTGTGCCTGAGAACTGTGCTTTTGATAAATCGTGGAGATGACAATGACAGCAGTTTTGCCGAGTCCCTCCTACCTGCAGGAACTGTGTGCGTGCTTTCCCCCCCTTACCACCCTGGCGCCTTAGTGCTGGGGACTGATGTCCCTGGGGAGCCAGAGCGGGTGGGGGCTTATCTCCAGACCGACTGTCTTCTCACCCTGCTGGTGTGGTGCTCCACACTGACTGTGCAGGCAGAGTAGCCCCGAGTTTCCCTTACACAGGTGCTGGATGTTATTGCTCCTCCATACACCTCTGACTTTGTGCAGCTTTTCCTTCCCATCTTGGAAAATGAAAGCATTGCAGGCACCATCAAAACAGAAGGCGAACATGACCCTGTGACAGAATTTGTTGGTAAGGCCTGTGTGGATGTCCCTTCACTCAGTGGCACACATCACCTCTCCCTTCCTGTTTCTAGCACTCTGGCTGTGTGTCTCTTGCTACAGCTCACTGCAAGTCTAACTTCATCATGGTGAATTGAGTCAGAACATCTTTCTGAGCTGAAGCAGAACCTTCTGGAGACTGGCTGTGGAAGGCCCTTGCCAGAAAGCTGCTGGTTGCAGGGGCCCAGTCAGCATCTTGGATGTGGGGGCTGCTGGAGGGGGGTGGACAATTCTTTTAAGAGGAAAATGTTAGCAGTGTGAGCGAGAACCTGCTATTATGGACAGTCCCTTCTCTTTGTTGTCAGCCCGGTACTGTTGCTAAACCCTGTGTACAGTGTTCGTTTCCCTCAGTACGGGACCTGGGTTCATGTCACCTCCAGGAAGAATCCACTGTGGGCCCAAATGGTAGAATTCAGAAACTGGGACACTCTGGCGAACTACTTTCAAGGTAGACCTAAGTTTTCTCAGAAGAACCAAATTGGTTGCTTGATATTTTTTTTTGTTTTTTTGTGATTGTTTAAATTTGCTAACACGAAATAAATTTTTAAAAAGCCTTTTTGCTGGGTTCGAAGGTGTAGGTCCTGATTATGTTGTTCTTGTTATAAATAAGGCACATGCAGGCTGAAGACCTGGGGTGAAGCCAGATTTTTATTAATTACTTGGGCAATTTGAAATTGCCATCTCCCTCCCCCACACTGATTCTAAGGCGACACAAGAACTGGTGATAAGTCTGAACTATTTTACTTCGTAAATGCCATTTTATAGACCATGGTTGCTAATATGAAGTACCAAGAAAACTGAAGGAGATTAAAGCGGCACATCTCCTGTCTTGGGTCACTCTTCACCCAGGTGGCTGATGCAGTGTGGAGGGGGAGCCGTCCTCTGCAGTGTCTGAAGACACCCCACTGTCAGATGTTCTCTCAGGGTGCTCTTTCAACCAGAAAGAGCTGGCTTCTAGGTGTTCAGTGCCATGACTGGTGTCCAGTGTTGATGGTCACTCAGTCCTGCTAATTAGCCTGGCGCACATGCCACGGGGTTCCTGATCTCACATCCAGAAAACTGCCATAGGAGACAGCCAGTCTAAACGATGGGGTCCCCAAATGCACAGTTCTCCTCAATGGCGAGGTTGTAGCTTGCGCCCTTGCCATCCTTGTAGGTGCTGGTCACTATCCGCATCCAGCCTCTCTCGCCCTGCGAGAAGCAAAGTCGGGGTCAGCTCCTCCCTCTGCTCTCCGGCCCAGCCCTGCGGGACGTGTGTCTGGACAACCTGCACACCTGCCCGCTGCCTTTTCCATGACCCCTATTTGAAATATCCTCTGTGAGGTATTTCGGTTGTGAATATTAGCCCTCTGTCCTAATAGCTAATTAACAAAAAAATGTTGACCTGACATGACTTATCTACCTATTAATACCCACAATTGTAGGCATTTAATACTGACATTTCATCACTTTCACATTTACCACTTTCTCCCATTTTGTAATAATGACTTCCTGTATCTTAAACTATTAACGGCTCATACTAGGTTTTAAAAATCAGAGCTATAGCATTTATCACCCCTTGATTTTTTTTTTTTTCACTCCTTGATATTTGACCCAACTCAAAAGTATTCTTGAAAAATGAATGTTACTTAGGAGACTCCAAAACTATGGGAGAAGGCCTGAGCTGGTTGTCAAGAAGAAGTCACAACTGGATCCACTTTGCCTGGGGGCCTTGCAGTTTGACCATAGTTTTTCTTGCTCACAATAGGGGCTGCAGGAGGAACTACTGGCAGGTAGTAGGTGGGGGCCAGGGATGCATGGGATATAGTTCCACACTGTATAGAGGAATCTGGCCTCGTGTCCCTCCTGCTGTGGGTGAGAAATGGCCAGCACAAGAAGCTGGAAGCTGCATTCTTCACTAGAAGTCAACAACCAACTGGTAGGAGAGGTGTAGGCTCCCAGTCTGACCGTGAGAGTGAGAGTGTCTTACCCATGGTTCGCCCCACGAATTCCGGACAATCCAGTACTCGGTCCCATCACTGCTGACGCCCCACCCAGCCACGGAAATGACGTGGTTAATGAAGGCGTCCTCATGGTACTCAGCATAGATGCCTCCGGTATAGTTAGCCATCTTTTCTGTTGCCATTATACCGCAGCTGTGAACAAGCAGAATTCCCACTTCACCCGGGAGAAATGGTTGGCACTAATGTTTCAGCCCAACACACAGGGCCCTGGGGTCGGACTTGTCCCAGTGACCAGAGCATTCCTACAGTTGGGGGTGCCAGTGGCAGATCAATTACTGGCTTAGGTTTACTTCTGAGGAAATTGAAGTTCTTAAAGGTGAAGACATATGGAAGCTGTAGCTCAAGCCAAGGAAGTACACCTGACCAGAAGAAAGTGGTGAAAATGACGCACAGGTACCCACATGTGCACACACACACCCTGGCATGGCCTCACCTGGCGGGACTTCCCACAGCCAGCAGGATCTTCTTACCTGATGGGACCGTTTTTGTAGATCTCAGCCATCATCTTCTCCCTCCCGGAGAGGGAGCCATAGTCACCCACTCTCCAGAGGGTGTAGTTCTGGATGGTGTGGCACTCTTTGAATTCAGTGCAGGTCCCACACTGGTTGAACTTGTCACACTCTAGGGGAGAGCAAGTCAGCATGACACTCCTCACTAACCCACTAACAAAGCACACCCAAGTCCTCTCCTCTTTCCGAATTCAGCCTACATTCACTAGCGAATCACAGACATCACTTTGCTATCAGGTGCTGTTCAACTGCATTCTGCTGTCACCTGAAAAGAGGTTGAGAAAAGCCTTCCCCAGGCCCAGGGAGAAAGAACACACAGTAATCAGCACATAGCGGGCACTCTGAAGTTCCTTTTTGTCTTTATACTTCGGGCGAAGGACCTTTTCTCAATACCTTATAGCTGAAAATTGAGTGTAATTAAAGTATTAAGACTTAAGATGATTCTATTGCTGGCTTGTGAATAAATAGGTCAATACATTTGGTTAAAAAAATGTATTGTTATTTTGGTTTGAGAGGTAAAAAAAAGGAAGGAAGGAAAAAAGGAAGAAAAATGGAAAGAGGAAGGAAAGACCGACCAAAAAGATGGAGGGGAAGGGATAGGAAGAAAAGGCACAGCCTTAATTCTGCCTGACACTGCTCAATTGCTGTGTTCTCCTCGAGCCTGGAACACTCTCTCCTTTACCTGTCCGGCCTGCCCGGGCCCCAGCATGTCTTTTTACTGCTTTGCAGTTAGTACTTCTGTTACAGTTACATATCTGTCTAAGTGTTCCCCCGGGACAATGAAGTCCTTGAGGATTAAATTTTTGGTTTAATTTGTCCTTTAGACACCAAAGGCCCATTGCCTAGTGTGACTGGAAAACACTGGCTCTGTGGCTACATTTGCTAATACAAAAGTAACAGGCAAGACCGTTTATTGCAAACTGTCAGGTTTCTGATGAGCTCTATCCACCTGTCAGGCTAGATGGGATTAGAGGGGCCTGACCTTGGCTGGACAATACCAGCTTGGGAGTCAAGTAGAGTGGACATGGCCCCAGGGCCCACCCAGTTCCACACGGCGGTCTGGCAGCCTTCCCTACACCCCTCCAACTGTCTTTCCTCTGGGCCAGTGATGGCAAACCCACGGCAGATGTGCCACAGTGCGCTGTTTCTTATCATTAAAAGGTTCACCATCACTGCTTAGGTTTCTGGCCTTGCTGGGTTTCCTCGACCAGAAGTAATCAGTTTAGAGTTATTTCTGGCTATGCATTAACACCCAGGAGGCAAGGTGAGGAAACCCCACAGGCATGGGCAGTGCCGAGTACCTGCCACCACTTCAGGGACACGGTACTGCAGCCCACTTTCCAAGCCCTCCCATGCCTCCTTCCCTGTTCCTGTCTCAAATGCCTTCTGAGTTTTCCAGAGCTCTCTGCTCCGGCTGTGGGGAGATCTGAGGGTCCAGAGGTTTAAAGCTGCCAACTTTGGGTTTGGATCTGGGCTTTGCCTTTCCTTCGGTTTCCAAGTGTCACAGCCCGAAAGGAACGTGCAATGACAGGGACTTTAGGCCATCCATTCCTGGCCCAGGGTCATTGGGACAGAGGCCAGGCCAATGCTGTGATCCAGTGAGGCCTGCTGGCTTCCAGCTCCCTCACCTGCTCTCCACACCCAGAGCCTGGAAAAAGGACCCTTGCCTCCACAATGCCATGTGCAGCTCTCCCCGCAGAGTCCGTAACACCACCAAAATGCCAATGTCACAACCCACACATCACATCCAGGCCCAAACACAGTGGGCACTTGGTCTGGCCTTTGCCAAAGCTGGAGGCCTGGGGAGGGGAGAGTGTTCCGATACCTCTCCGTGACAGCCTTTGTTGTTGGGCTCAACAAGGCCAGTGGGCTCCAGCTTTCCGCTCCTAGTCCCACCACATTCAAGATGGCCCATGGCGAGGCCAGAGGTGGCTCTCTGGGGGCTTGTTCCCTGGGGCCTGCATTCTCTGACCTGCCCTCCCCAGGGTCACACTGTCCTTGGGAGACAAGTGAAGGGCAGGAGGGCACTGTGGGGGCATCGGCAAGACCTACCTTGGTCCTTGGCCTGGTAGTTGTTGCAAGTCTCATCAGGGATGCCATGCTCATGGGCGTATTTCCACACCAACAGGTCACTGCCCCCCTCGCAGGAGCCTGCGCCACCACAGTCAATGACATGTTGCACTGACAGCAAGGTTGAAGGCCAGGCACCTTGCCTTTTGATGTTGATACGATCTGTAATGGTCAGCACCCTGGTCAGCGGCACCCTGGTCAACACACACACACACCCCTTTCCCCTAATGCCATTGGGCACCCATGACAACCACAGGGAACTGCTCGGCGTCCTGCCTCCAGCCTCCAGCTCACGGCCCTCTGGCAGGCCTTCTCCCTCAAGGACCTCCACCGTCGAGCTCCAGAGGCCTGCCCTGGCCCTTCTTGGGCCCTGCGGTTTCTGTCTGCACCACCCTGCTACAAGTGCCGTGAGACGTGGCCAGATGTGTCCTGTCCACACAGGCCAGGTCTATGGGTCCCCAAGAAGCACCTGCTGGAGGGCTGCAGGATGGCTATGCAAGGCAGGCCAGGAGTGAATGGACAAGTCCAGCGAGGGCCAGATGCTCTCCAGGGAGCTGGGGAAGGCCTGCAGAGACCCACACACCCAGGGATGCAGAGGGCCACACAGCCCTAACTGAGGGGCGGCCAGAGACAGCCAGTGGCAGCCACGGCACCCACCAGAGGCCAGCTGATCTACTTCTTCCTGGAAGGAAACTCAGGCCTGCTTGCCAGTCCAACCCAATCCAGACATCTTATTTTCCACTTTCTGGGACAATGTCACAAAACACATGCAGCACTCACCCCAGGCCTTGTGTCCTACATCCCCCCTTCCTCTGTCCCTCATGACCTCCACCCTGGAGCAGCCCTCTCCTAGCCAGCACCCCTCTTATTTCCCTCCTGCAGCCCTCATCCTGGAACCAACTCCCTGAGTCACCTCCCAGTTCTCACTGGTACTGGTCCTGGCTGCACAATTCTGCCCATCCAACTGGCCCAGAGCCTTCTGGAACCTGCCTTTCCTGCCTGATGACCTTGCTGGGCATACTGCTGAAAAACTCAAAAGCAGACCTCATCTTCCCACTACCCAGCCCAAGTTTCTGTGCCCAGTCGCCACAGGCACATTGGCCCAGGCTGCTCCTGTTTCCTTCCCCAGGATGCAGCCCCCCCCTCCTCTCCCGCCCATCAGCAGCTCCCCTCTCAGTGATGGGCACCAGCACACACTCAGACCTGTCTGTCTCCCAATGCAGCCTGGGCCCCCTAAAGCCCCCCTAACCCGACTCCATGATAGGAGACAGGTGCCCGCCCGCCATCTGCACATCTCCCTTCTACATACCTGTCTTGCAGCACTGCTCAACTTGATCTTGTTAAGGTCCCCATCTCTACACTGCCAGTCCCAACCACTTCTCAATCCTCATCTGCCCTGACCCTTCCCAGCCTTTTGAAAGCATCTCCTGCCTGGGCTACCTCAGCTGAGCTCAGTCCTGGTAGGAGTCCTTCTGTCTTCTCACTGACTCCCTCCCTCCAGGTCACAGCAGCCATGGTCAGTGGCAATGCCTGGCCGGACAGTTTCAGATCTGGCCCCTCCACCATGCACCACCTTGGGCATCCAATCCTAATTGGACCAACAGGCTGGAGTGGTACCAGGCTTCTTCCCATGGCCAAGCCTCCGATCCATGTACTTCCGCCCCTACACATCTTCCTGATTCATCGGCAGATTTCTTTTCTTTTTCTGGTACTTTTATTGAATTCAGAGCCTCATACATGCTAAACAAGCAATATACCACTAAGTTACAATCCCCAGCCCTTTGTAAAAAAAAAAACAAAAACAGAAATAAAAAAAACTGAGACAGGGTTTTGCTAAGTTGCCCAGACTGACCTCAACCACGCAATCCTCCTGCCTCAGTTAACTGAGTAGCTGGGATTACAGATGTAATCAACAAGGTTCTCTTCACACCTGCTGTGTGCTAAGCACTGGGCTGCGCACTGGGTTCACACTGGGAGAAAGCAGACCGAAAGTTCTACCTCATGGGGCTCACACCATGGCAGGAAGTAAGCCAATGGAATGGTACAAGGTATGAAGGGCTGTAAGGGGACACAACGGGGAGAGAATCCAGACAGGGAGCTATTAGTTACACAGGTTGTCTAAGGCCACGTCCATCCAAGGAAGGAAAGGGAGCCATGAGGATAAGGGAAGAGGAGGCACGTGGCATAAGAAGGAGCTTGCAGGCTTCCTTCTCCCTTGGTGTGAGCAGGATGGAGGAGGGAACTGGACTGCATAGGCTCTGGTAAGGCACAGAAGATTTCCACCTTGTGAGTGAAAGCATAAAGTTTCAGGTCAAAGGACATGATCTGACTTGGGTTTCACAGGCACATTCAAGCCATATGATTAAATGCGGAAGCAGGGAGACCAAGTAAGAAGCAGCCACACACAGCAAGGCCTGGTGAGGGCAGTGGGACTTGGGCAGGTGAGGGCAGGTGGCCGTGCATCTGTTTTGAAGATAGATCCATCCTTAGATGTTGGGGCCAGTCGTAGGAGGGACACAGAGCAGAGTGTCTTTTGCCCAAGGATCAGCCAGGATCACAAGGCAGATTGGACCACAGGTGGGAGTGGTGGACAGGATGAGCCACTCGGACACAAACATTTCTGGTTGGAGGTGTCAGGGATCTGAGCGAGAGGGCGTGAGCTGTTGGATGAGAAGGATCCTGGTGAAGGTGCGACGTGGGAACCCGAAGCTCAGAAATCAGATGATAAAGGGGCAGCAAAGGAGAGAGAGGAGGGGACAGCTGGGGAGGCAGCAGCAGGCAAGTGTAGGGAGACTGGAGGCTGCTTTTCGGGGGAGGTGAGTGAGCAGAACCCACAAGGAGGCCTGGCGACGGACCTCCACCTCTGTCCCTGCCCCTGGCGGCCCCCTGACTGTGGCAGGAGCAGCGGAGTGGTATGGGCATGCCATTCGCAGTAGGGGCTCAAGGACAGAAAAGAGGAACAGGAAGAAGAGGGCTGCAGAAGTGGGATGGGGGAGGCTGGGTGGAATCAAGGGACTGCTCACTCCTTTGCTGGAGGTGGGAGAGCGTCCCAGAGCGGGTGAAGGATGGTGTCTCGTGACAGGGAGGGTGGCCTCAGGGAGGGGCTTGATCCCTAGAGATGGGAAGAAGCAAAGCTCTGACCCCACTGCTGCTCTGGCAGGCAGATGATGGGCCTCCACGGAACTCCCCTCTGGTGGCTTCCGTCTTCTCAGTAGAAAGGTGGAAGCATGGGCCTTGGCTGCGGCTGAATAAAATGTCAGAGTTTTAAGGAGAAAGACACAAGCTGCCTTCTGCCCGGAGAGAGATTCCACTCCAGAAATGTAAAATTGACATGTGGCCAGACCCAGCACCTGAGAAGGAACAAAGCACACAGGGCCTCCAGCCATCTCCTCCCTGCACTGCAATTGCCCACAATGGTGAATCTCGCCACATGATTCCCTCTGCGGGCCCAGGTGACCTTTCTAGTTCTCCCATCAGCCTCCCCTCACCCTGCTAAGGCTTCTACTTCCCCAGTGTCAGCCTTGCCATTGCTGGGTGTTCTCTCGGACTTTGCCGGGACCTCCCTCCCCCACCTCCAGGTCCACCCCACACGCCTGAGTGGCCCAGTTTTCCAAACCCGATCAATTGGGTCACGGCCCATCTGCCCCTTCCTCCTCTGGCCCTCATGGGGCTCCTCACCAGTCCCCAAAGAGAGACAGAGCTAGGCCACCAGGGGAGACTCTACCAGATATCACTGCTAGACCTGCCCAGCTCTGGGACGCAGACCCCACCCCCAGACAGGAACCCCTCACCCTGGCGACAGATCCCAGGCTTCTGAGTTTAAATCCCAGCTGTTGCCCATACCATGGCCTAGTCTCCCTACTTCCTCCAAAAAGGCTCTGTTTCCTCATCTGCTAAGTGCTACCATGACAGTTGGAGGGTTTAAATAAGATGGTACACAAGGGATTTCCTGCCCCAGAGCCTCGACAAACAGCAGCAGCCTTTGTTCAGTTGCTAATCCTTCCAATGCAGGCCACACCTACAGTGGGCCTGGCCAGAGACACACCAGATCAGGGGAGGAGATGACACCCAGCCCTGCCTGGGCCTAACTCCCTGCCAGGGCAAGTCCCTTTGATGGAATCCAGGATCTGGGAACCCCGAGGCAACCATGGAGATGGCACAGTCCCTCCCACGTGCTGATGACAGGCCTGGGGCTTCTAGGCTTCTCCCATCTCTCCCAGGCCAGTGCACAGTGGGCCCCCCAGGAGGGTGTAAACCCCAGATTCCACCCTGCTCTCTTCCCTGAGTTTCCTGCCCCCACTGTGGCCAGATCAAGGTCCAAACAAGAAAAGTGGCCAGGTTGGGGATAATGATGAGATAAGACTGGAGTCAGAGCCTGCAGGCCTCACTCGAGCCCAAGACAACACTGGTCTTTCTTCAACTTTGAACAGCTGCTGAGAAGCAGTTTCACTTCCCTGTCCCCAAGGACAGGGTGGGGTCTCAGTGATTTTGCGTTTCTGGTTCCATCCCAATGGCTGAAGTCACAGGCTCTGGGAGAGAGGGCAACCAGGGAGCCACATGTCCCTGAGCTTCAGTCCCATTCTTAACTGTCGTCCTTGCCTTGCCAGGTAAGGCCAGAGGAGACCCTCAGAATGACCCAGCTGTGTCATTCTGGCAGAGGACCATGGCCCGGGGTGAGAATCACAGGCCCCTGGACCCCAGGGCTGCAGCTACCCGTGCGGGCCAGGACGCAGCCAGGATAGGCCTTTGGGCCCACAATCAGGTGGCTGTCCTGATAGTGAGGCAAAGCAGGACCTGTCATAAGGCCCTGGGCCTCGCTCACCCACCTGCCATGGCGCTAGTGCTGCCGTGGGCCCAGCAGGAGCCGCAGTACTGGGGGATGTGCTGGTTCCTGGTGACGCTGGCATAATTGACACCATCCATATTGCGCCAGTCCCAGCTCTTGGGAAGATCCGATGGGAACAGGTATTCATGTGGCCGGGGATATGTCCTGGGAAGAGATCAACACCACCAAAATCACTGCCGGAGTTCGTGGGGCAGCTGGGACCCCCATCAGGGCCATGCCCTCCTCTCTTCCCCAAAATGCAGGACTGCGGCCTTCATCAGCCCCTGAGCCCCTCACGCCAGCAGACCCTGCTTTCTCAGAATGGGGAAGTGGCTGGGCACCCCCCAGTGAGGGTGCCGGAGTACGCCCAGAGCAAGGCCAGGCTCGGGGCAAGACCCACAGGCCAGAAGATGGAGCCCGCCTAGCTCCCCCAGGATGTAAAGCGTGATCCCTCAAAACCGAGGCGTGGGACGTGACCTTGGAGGGTCTAGGCAGGCAGGCACCGGGGTTCCTGGAACCCCAAGGAAGAAAGGTCCCCCAGAGGTGGGAGTGTGTGCCCAGCCCCGGAACGGGCCTTCCCCTCCCCGGGCCTGGCCTCGCGCCCACCTGCGCCCCAGCTGCGCCAGCCGGTCCCCCCGCAGGGGCCGGTAGCAGGTCTGACCCCGGCGGAAGTAGAGGCCGGCCCGCGCCGCGCCCGCCAGCAGCCAGAGGAGCAGCAGTGGCCCGCACCGCGCCATGCTCCGCCCGGGCCCGCTCGCCCTCGCGCCCGCGCCCGCCGACCCCGCGCCCCGGCCCCGCGCCCCGCGCCCGCGCTCCCGGCCCTTAAGGGGGTGCCGCCCGCGGCCGGACACTCCCTCGGGGCGGGGCCGTCCCGCCGCCGGCCCCGCCACGTGACCCGCCCGGCCCGCGCCGCGGGCACCGTGCCCCGCCCCCACGGCGGTCACGCGCGACGTCGCGGAGCGGGGCATCCCGGCTCTGGGCTGTGCACCCAGGTGCCCTGCTCGGCACCCTCTCTAGGCCCGGTCTCGGTGGGACGCGGCCTAGGGGTGTCTCGGAGCCCTCCGAGGACGCCCGCACCCCCAGAATTGTGCCCTGGCCTGGCTTGCTGCACCCCATGTCCCCAGGGCCCGAGGCCTGCGGGAGAGACCGGGCTCTTTCCAGATCCTTCTAGAAAACGGCCAAAGGGAAATTTTCGCTTGGCTCATAAATCAGGATTTCTGCACTGCAGCTTCCAGGGATGCTTGGAAGGGCTTCCTGCCAACCACACTCTTCACTGCCACATGAGGAATCAGAAGCAGAAGTGGGACCCTGAAGACAAGCCTGCATTTCGCAACCCAGGAGTTTCTCTCTCCCTCCTGCTCGGCGGGCGCTCCTCACCATCAGCAGACCCAGCAGACCGCAAAATGACTTCCTCGGCCTTGGTAGAAAAGGGCCCCGGGCATTTTCTTCTAGGGTCTCCACTGGCTGTGGAGATGGGGTTCTTGGTACAGAGTCCTCACGGAGGCCACCGTGCTGTCTCCATGTCCCCGTGCTTCTTTTGCACTTGCCAGGTCCTCAGCCCCTTCCTCTGCCTGTGCCCAGTGGGCCATCAAAAATCACAATGGCTGTCTTCCTGCATGCCAGCAGCTCCCAAGACCACACATGCCAGCAAGACTGGGAGGCACCTCCTGACACCTGTCACCTCCTGCCACCAGTAGGACTGAGAGGTACCTCCTGTCAGAGTGGAGAGAGACCTCAGAGGCCAAGGCCAAACTTACAGCCTGTAAGTTTCAGTCCTTGTCCTCAAAAATGGACGCTGAGGCAAAGTGTGGACATATGACTCTGTGTGTTACATTTTTTATCTTCCTGGGAAGTCGCTCGTGATAATAACCCTTTGTCTGAGCTAGCTGTCAGCATCCCTCAGAGCACCGGGAGAAAGGGTGTGGGGGACACCCAGCCTCCCGCTGCCAGTTCTCCTGAGCGGAGGCCCCGGGCCTGGCCTCGAAATCCCGTGCTTCACTGCAGGTGTGTACAGAGTGGGAAGGAAGGTGCCAGCCCCCTCGTGGGCTCCCTCTGGCCTCCCTGACTACAGGGGACTCTTGTCATTCACAAGAGGAAGGAAGCCAGCTCTGTTAGCCTGTGACATCGTCCGGGTCAGGTCTACTGAGGTGGTGGGCTACTGTTTGCTCTAAAGGAAAAGCTAGGGGCTTGGAAGGTAGCCCAGTGCTAGAACATGTGCTTAGCATACTCAATCCCCAGAACCACTTTAGAGAAAGGGAAAAAAAGCTCAAAACTTAGTACAGGAGAGTAACAGCCCCCAAGTACCCAGACTGTCAGGATCTGGATAGTGCCAAACTCACCCACACTTGCTACCATCTGGGAAGCAGGGGCCCCAAGAGAGAGGACGTGCCCTGGATTTAGTCTCCGACGTCTGGGCTGTGGCATCCGGGGTTCTCATCCCTGATATGGGTGGAAATGCACCCAGGTTATACGCTCTTCTAGTTCACGTGGCTTCGGGAGACCCAGGGATGCCTGAGGGGTGTTAGAGTGGGTCTCCTTCCCCTGGGAGTTTCGTGGCAGGTGTGGCTTGCAACATGGACGTGTGACCCCAGCGGTTGCAGGGCCCTGAGCTCGGAAGGTACCGGGGAATGGGGGATGGAGCAGAGTTTACTGTGTCTGTCGGCTTGATGGTGGCAGCCGCCTTGCCTGCCTGACTGTGGGGGTCACGGAGCACAGCGAGCATTCACATTCCTGCTCCCTGAGTTTGAGTCACAAGGCTTAATCTGTCTGCGGCCTCTCGGCACGTACAGGTTAAGGGGAAGGACATCTCCAGGCTAGCAAGGAATGCAGCACCCTGACTGCCAAGTTGTGGCCCACCAGGGTCTTCCTAACACAGAACTCAGAAAGCGATGGAGGGACAGACAGATCACTGGAGGGAAGGAGGAAGCCTGTCCATTTGTGTCCATGATTTTCGAACCAAGAAGAGGGAAGTGAGATTTGATGTGACTCACTCAATGTCTTCTTCTTCAGACCCTTGTGACAAGTCAGACACGCAAAGCCAGATACACCCAGGACTCTTGTCCTTCCTACTGGGTGCTGGGTGCTAGGCGAGTGGGCGTGTGTCCACCCAGCAGGCTGCTTTGAGGAACTGGCTGAATGCACCATTTTGGGAGTTACTAAAGTTGTGCAGGAGGAACCCTTCAGAGAGGTTCCTAAACATGTCCTGCTACCGGGTCCTCCACCAACCCACCAAACTTGAATTCTGTTCCAGAGTTGCTGGTAGTGAAGGATCTTAGCCTGAGAAGTGCAGGGTTTGAAGAACCTGTTGAGCTGGCCGCTCTGTAGGATCCGCTGCCGGAGGATGAGTTTCTCTCTCTTCGAACAGACTTGCCTACCTGGCAGCCCGGGGACTCTTGGAAGTCTAAAAGGTGTGTTCACCCTTGACACGCTTGGGTGCCGGTGAGGTGATCTGTGGACAGTGACAGCTCCTCATCTGGGCCTGGAATGGTGGGGTTCAGGGCAGAACCCAGACTCTGCTGCCTAGGAGGCCCCATTTGCAGCGGTGTTGCTTTTATCAGCTGTTTCATATGTGTGTGTGGCTCCGCTGTCTGGCCTGGGCAGATCAGGGCAGGTGTTTGGGGGCTGGACATTTTCCTGTAAACCACTACAAAGCTCTTTGCCTGAGCAGCTGGCCATCTGTCTTGCTTCTTCACTCCGGGAGTCCCTGAGTCATCCCTGATCCTGGTGGTGCTTGGAGAAGAGCTGAGCCAGTGACATTTTAGAGGGCTCTGCAGTCTCCTTTGATCCTTGGCACAGCCCTCTGGGGGAGGAGGACAGATACTATCGCTCCATTATACATTTGGGAAGACCAAGCATCCAAGAGAGCTGTGCTTAGCATGAGGCTCCTGGGTACTGGTTTGAATCTAGTCCCTTTTTTTTTTTTAATATCCCATTAAGTCTCTTGGCAAATGCATGATCCAAGGCCACAGAAACAAAAGCCTATTCATTTCTAAAAATAAGGTTGATTTTTCCCTTGTCCTTAGAACAGCACACTTATTTCATAGTTAGGCCAGGGCCAGCCTACCTTCCCAACCTGAGGGGAAGGACGCTGATGCGCCTTAGTTTACTGAGCAGTGGCCTCCAAATCTTTTCTCTCCTTCTTCCTTCATGGGGTATCGTGTGGCTCCCACCCTGCACGCTGCAGACTTTTCCTATCATCCCACATTCCGGAGTTGAGCCACATCCTGGATGCGGCGTGTGTTTTGATGGCTGCTGACTGCTCAGTAGGCTGGTTGGTTTCACAGGGCCCGCTGCTGTCCTAACCGGCTGTGCAGCCCCTCCTCGCTCCCTGGGTCAGTGGTCAGCAGCTCAGGTTTGCAGCCAGCGCTTGTCTCCAGCACATCATGCTTCACGCCCCAGCCTGGCTGCACAGTGACTTGCTGTGCACACTTGCTGTACGTAAAAGCAGCTTCCTGGGGCCCATTCACAAGGTCAGTGTCACAACTGTCTCCTTTGGAACCCAGTGCCTGTAGCCTGCCCGTGAACTTGCCCACGAAGTCTCCCCAAGAGGCACACCATCATTCTCCTGACTGAGCTGTTGGCCCCGTAAAGTCAGTTTGTGCAGCACCTAGCAGGTGCAGGCCCCTGCTTTCGGCTCCGGAGATGCAGTGACTGAACCAGGTCTGGCTGTGAAGAGCTCGCATTCTGCTGGAGGAACATGTAAAGAAGCTCAGGAAGTTGATGTACCTGGAGGTGGAGAAATAGATTTCCTAGTGACTGGGGCCTCTGAACGGTTTGGTCTGGGACCATTCTCTTCAGTAGCCTGTGACTTGGCATTGAATGACGAGGCCACAGCTGTGCAACGCGCAAAAGGAACAGGGTGTGCCCAGGCCTTGGCACGTGAGCACTCTGGAAGATGTGATGAGAGTCTCCAGGAGCCACCAGGCCACCAGGCTGCAGAGGGCACAGCTGCCCCTTCCGCCACCCTGTGGGCCCCGGGCCCCTTCCCACAGGGAGGCCCACAGCTCCTGGCCTGCTCGTCTCCCAGGCTGGTTTTTTCTGTCCCAGGGCTTCCCACCCCTGCATGTCTCAGGTGGTGAGGAATGCACCAGCCACATAAGAGATTTAGATTTTACCGTGGCTGTTGCTCATTTCAGGAGCATCGAGGATGAGAACTAACTTGTGCTTGTAAGATCTCTCTGTTGGTTTGCAGATGGCTGGCTGGAAAGGAGGTGGTCCTGGTGGTCTGCTGGGGGCTGTAGAGGGGAGAACTGATGGCAGTAGCAGAAGGGTATGGCTGGAGAGCCACGGAGAAGCCAGCGAAGGGGAAGGGTGGCTTGCGATGAGCACCGAAGGGTCCCGGGATTCTCCACTAGAGGCCGTCTGGCCATCTGCCTCTCGATGCCTCAGATGGCACCCTAGAGGGAGGGTCTGAAGACCTGCCCTGAGCCTCTGCCTCTTCTACGAGGTGCAGAGAACCTCGCCGTCTCAAGGGTGGTGGTGATGGTGCACAGGCCCAATGGGCAGCGTGTGCAGGACGGTGGGAGGATGGGCAGCTGATGCTCTTGTGCCCCTGCAAATCCCTGGAGGGCAGAGCCCTTGATTTTACTCCATTCAGGTGCTCAGATCCCCTGAAACAGTACTGAGCTAATGTTTGTTGGACGAATACATGCATTTCTAAGACTCACATAACAGAGTTCTTGGACAAATATGGGGTTTGAAGAAGTGTATGTTTTTGTTTGATTTCGGCTCGAGGTGCCGACAGTGTTCTGCTTACCTCTGCTCCCACCACAGAACCATGCTTATCAGTAGCTGAACACCTTGGGAGATGGAGAAGATGCAATTGAGAAGGTTGGTGCATCTATCACCTTCAGGATCACAGCAGTTCCAGGCAAGTGTGGTTGTATCTGAGTGTGTGTGTGCGTGTGTGTGTGTGTATTTCCTCCTGTAAATCAGATGTCACAGCTTGGGAGGCTTGTTTTCAAGGTACTCAAGAGATGGCCAGGCACCTCCCCGGTCCGGAGTCCCAGGCTGGACTGGTGGACTGGGGTGGCCAGCAGCAAGGTGTGGGCACCAGAAGTGTTTAAACTACAGAGAAGAAGACGGAAAATTCCTCCAAGGAGCTGGGGGACTTAGCTTCGCGATAACCAGCAAGGTCCTTCCAGCCCCTCTCCTCTTGAAGTTACTTATTCATCTTCCCAGAACTTTCTTTGCCAGGAAGTGAACACACAAGGAAGCAGAGTGCAAGAAAGTGGAGCTCAGCTCATCGGAGGGGCTGCCCACACCTGCTGAGTCACTCATAATGGCCCCTTAGATGTCATTTTCATGCTAAGA